>CANSZD010000609.1:0-163357 GCA_947648045.1 Beta corolliflora
ATTAGGGATGGAGGAGATGCAAACATAATTCTTCTATTTCCAAATGGACTAGGGATTTCTTTTCCAGATTTAGTAGGTTTAGTCTTTAAGATTTGATCAAATAGGTAATAAGGTGTATTACACATTGACGTATGAAGCAATCCACTTACGAGTTTGAAATAATAACAAACATGAACAATATGGCCGAACAATTAAAATAACAAGTGGTCTACAGTTGCAGGATAAGATATTATCAAATCTTTATAAGAAAGCAATGCAAATGTATAAAAGCCATACTCTTAACCTTCCAGCTAAAAGTCTGCACCACTTACAAAAACTTTAAATTAGCAATCTTGAAGTTTCACTTCTTGGAGCATTTTTGTAACTCGGAAAACTTTGGATTCAATGCTCAAGCTGAAGAGAAACTCCCAAGAACCGATATACGTTTATATTCTCCAGATTCAATATGAACGACTGAAAGACCATGGTAGCTCCTCCACTCATATGTAGAAGCCAATACTCTCACTACCCAGTTGCAGTAGAGGGAATATAAGACAGAGGGATTATCCGTATGTTTACAACAAATACCTTCACCCATGAATCTTTAACTCCGTACTCCTTCATTGCCCGAAATCTCACGTCGACGATTAGCATTGGATACTTAGTACTGAAACAAAGGCAAGAATCAAGAATGCAAGGGAGGAGTAACCGTTGTAGCCAGTTAATTTCATAGGGTAATGGAATGCTGCAGAAACTTTTCATATCCAAATTGGGATGACAATATACACTTTTCTTTTCTAAAGTAGATGTGAAGTGAGTCCTTGAAGAAAACAGTACCATCCCAAAACAAATCATCCAGTGGTTCAGTACTAATAGTCCTCCATTTGTTGGTACCCAATTGTTCGTATTTCCGTTACACAACTTATCGTTACTCCATGATGGCAGCTAAGGACTCGAAGTACTTTGAATTGCTGCGAAACATCACAATAACCCAACCCCACACCCTCTACAGAACAACACGGTCTACACGCTTTCTTAACCATCAGATATTGTCCTGTTGGCAAATTGCATACAACATAAGGACCCCAATCTGAAGACTTTAAAAGATCACTCCATTGCAATCATTAACAAGATTTAAGTACTGCTGATTTGCAAATCTGAATTGGTTCTTGAACCTGATCATCTCATCAGCATTTACAACAAGATTACCCGTTTCATCAATCTTAAGGTGCAATAAGTCAAGCAGCAGTAAACTATCTCGTCTCTTATTATAGAAATTACCACGAACCAATACAGTAGAATAGCAACCATGAGAACGGCGTAAATCAGCAAACTTAGGATCAGTTATGATACCATACCAATCTTTGCAAACAAGCTTACAGATCAAACATGCTTTAGTTGGGAGTCTTGACAAAATATCCCATATGATTGGTGACGGGATTTCTTCAAATAAGCAACCACTCTGTTTCACTTTCTTTTCCATTGCAAGTTTTGCGATCTCTACATTTAAGCACGAGTTTAAGCCAGTCATTAGAAAGTGTGGTTCTATACTTGTTACTAATATAATCGGTTCAGACATCAACACAAACAACACTTTAGATGAAGGTAAGCAGTTTAATTGTAACATATTCTTCAATTATTTTATACATTAGCTCTATCATAGATTCCCAAATGTCACAGGGTATGAAAAATAAAAGGTACAACTTGCTCATAATTCTAAATACTGCTATATACAATTAACTTCTTTGAGACACGCTCGTCTAGAGGAAATATTGCTTGTATCCTCAAAGTATCCAAATTTATAGCGTGATTGAAGTGTAGAAGTATTATAAGTTAATAGCAATGACATAAAACTCAAATCCAAATTCAAACTCATGATAGAAATATTGAACAAATACAAAAAAAAAAAAAATCGAACAAGTGCAAATTTTATAATCACATCGACACATCAAACGACCAAACCAATATTAACTTATTGTCCCACCATCCATGTCAGCTAATTTACTCAAGTCATATGTAATTCCTAAACAAAATCAAGTTTCGCAATTCAATATTAAGCAGAGCACAATTTTCAACGAAAAGAAAAAAAAAGCTCTGAAAAGAAAAACAAGAGAAGAGAAAAGAAATTACTCCTGTTGATGCTATGAGCAGTAGCACTGTAGCAGTATAGTTTGTTTGTAGATTGACTTGAACCTCAGAGAAAATAATGGGATATCATGTTAGGTTTGGTAAACTCCCTTGATTGGAGTGATAGCATTGATTACAAAATATATAGATTACAATCTAAATCACATCTTAAATATGATAGGAAAACTAATTAGAATAGGATTCTAATTATACAAAGTATATCCTAATATAAAAATATTTAACATAATATTTTTATATTCTATTAGGAAACAACCAAGTTTTTATAGTTTATGTGGCTAGGGTTGTACTTTGTAGTTGTCTTTTACCGTAGAGGCAGAGACAAAGAGACATTGTGTGAGATCAAATAGCTATTATAAATGCAACGGAGGGGGATACAGAAAATAGGTAAAGGATGAAACTATCTAGTTAATTAAAAAAACAAAAAAGGTAAAAAAGACACAACAAAATGAAAAAACACAGTCAATTACTTGCCTCTCAACTAAATTTCCGAAAAATTATTGAAAAATCCCCTTTTTTTAGTGGGATAAGTTGATTAAAGATTTGAAAATCCCCAAATTAGTAGATGTAATTAGCAATTAGTTTGACTTTGTACAAGTTTTTGCACGTGTCTCGTGCATATATGGCTAGTAAGTGAATACCGAAGAAAATAAGTGAGATTTACTAGAGATAAGAGGTCGAGTGGTTGGATAATATTATTCGCCTTTTCTAGAACGGGTTTTTATTGCTTGAGGAATATAAACAAAAACATGCACGATAATCTATGTAAGTTGTATTTTTTTCAACATAATAGGTTATAAACTTATGATTGACATAAAATGAGCTGATCTTACTAATTTAAAAGAAATTTTGTTAGAAAAAGACATGTTATATTCCTATCATTTCATATCTGCATGCGTTTTTTTACTTGCAATTTGAAATATAGTTACACAAGAATTTAGCAAAGGAGGAAGATAAAAAGGACCTTATAGGAGACAAAATAAGAGAATATTTAGTAAAAAATGTTAACCTTAACTTTGTAAGTAATATGCAACTTTTAAAAATAGAACTGGTTTTTAGGCTGAACGCTCCATATACTTTATTTTTTCATTTATTAATATTTTACTTTAAAATGATGACACCAAATATCACTTGGTTAGTGGTTATGACTTTAATATATAATCTTGAGATCATGAGATCAAATCTTTTTGCAATGAACTTACTAATCTTTAATTGTATATGGATTACGTAGAGTAAAACATCATAAGGGAGAGCGCCACATGTCATCGTTCCTTATTTGGAACTCGTTTTAATATATGGGTACATATATATTGCAAGTAAAAACAAGACGGAAGAAGTAATTACTTATTCCAAAGTGTTTTACTCCTTTTGAAGTCCTAAAAGTCATTAATTGAGAAATGTCTGTAAAAAAGAATCTAAGTTCTTTGTCCCATAATTTGTATGCACACTTATACATGCCATTTTGGGCACAGGTGTTTCCAGTTTTTTTGTTGTTTACTAGGCATGTCTAGCGGGCTTGCTTATAGGTTTTAATTGGTTTGGTTGGCTTTTATATTACTTACTTACCAAAAAAAAAATTAGAGAAATTCTCTTGGGTAACCCTTTACTTTCTTTCTTTTTTCCTCTTTGTTGGCTTTTCTTATGGGTTAATGTTTCTGGTAGTCCAGTTTGATTAACGTATTTAAAATATAGGATTATTTAATGAAAAATGTTTAAGGACTGTTAAAAGCATTAGTTAGTGAGTTAGTGTTTTAACCTAGGTTAAATTTAATTAGTTTGACCCCATCCCATTAGTTTGACCCATTAACCTCCCTTCATTTCTTCAGTCTTTCATGCCTGACCGAACCCTAGGTTCCATTTTCTCTTCTTTTCTCTTTCTTCTTTCACCCATGACACCATGAATTCATATTCGTCACTCAACTACGCATATGTGCAAGGGTCTGCTGTCACCATGGATGGAAGCATAAGGTTTGTGAATGTGAAGAATTGCAACTGTCAGCCATCAAAAATGCTTGAAGCAAGAATGTTGATACGTGTCGTTTACCGTACACAAATTAATAATTTATAATACCTATCTTAGTCCTTCAAATATATTAACAACTAGTAAAATGGTAAGAGAGGATCGATCCCACGAGAAGATTATTAAAATTCCCAACTCTCAAAGTTTAACTAAAACATAAACAAACCATTACGCACTAATATGGACACTAATATCTACATTATCTACTCATATGGACATAGAAGGGGGGTTTGGTTTGGAATTGTAGACACATAATCGTGTCTCCCCCATTTAAGGATCCGATTATGAAACATACCGTGGTCTTAATTGGTCCGACCAAAGGCGGAGCGATGCGAAAAGCCATTCGAAACCATTTCAAAAAGTGTTAAAGTGCTATTTTAAAGCCCGATTAATTATTCATGATAATTAGTTGTATTTGATCCCAATTCTTTGAAAAGCCCAATTAATTGATAATTAATTGATTTATTTTAATAAATAAATATTTTCAAAAGATATTTTTTATAAGTTAAAATCAGATTTTATCCCGTAAAATCAGATATCCGTAATTAAAGGATAAAAGAAATATTTTTAAACGCGTTTTAAACAAAGCTCGCAAAGGCATGGCAGGAGCCAGGCTGGTGCGCCTAGCACACCAACCTGCGCCTGGCGCATGTCTATACGACAGGCGCAGCTCTGTCTACGTGTCAGGTGCACTAATCTGCACTTGACACGTGGATTTCTGACTCGTTCGAGTCTGCGTCAGCGTGGCTCTGCTTGAGACGCGGATTTTCTTTCTTATCTTTTTCAACGTGTACCTCGTGTACACTTTTTTTGGTCATGCCGCGTCATGCGCTTGCCACGTCAGTTTGCGCCGGAGCGCGGCCCGGTGCGTGGCGCGTGTGCCGTTTTCCCTATAAATAGGCCTGATTTTTGTATAGATTTCAGAACAGATTTTACACATCAATACGCTTCGAACTCGACGAATACTTTACGAACCTCTCTACGAATTATACAATCTCTCTACAAAATTCACACCTTTCAAACACAAATACATTCAATCCACATACCTTCAAACATTCAGATTTTCAGGCTTCACGATTGCTCGTCCCGAAGGTTGTAAATCTCTCAGACTCAAGCCACGGTATAATCCTGAGGGTCCTTAAATAAATTATTTTTATATTGAAGTTACTAACAATTTTATTTCCTGATGTAGATCTTTAATGTAAAACGCTATACTGTATATTCTAACCTCTTTTCTCTTTCTTTTTATTTATTTTTCTATACTATTACATGTTGCTTTGATCATTCTATGCCTATTATATGATTGTCCTGCTTTTTTGCTTTTATCACCCACATGTTATTTTCGCTAATCAAAGACCTAAAGAACTGTTCTAACATTAATCGGATTAATTTGGACAACTGTTAGGTTTCTGTAATATTGATTGCATAATAACATGTCACTAAAAATAGTCTTTTTATGTGTTTCCTGAACCTACTTAGACTAAATATTTTTAGGGTGTTTAAAACATTATTTGATTATTCTTTGGCATAAAATCTGCAATGAATCGATATTTTATAGAGGCCAACTTTGGGCGAATGTGGTTCATTATGACTATATTCGTACCCTCACCTCGAACTCAATCTTTGGTTCATTTTGACCATCTATGGAGTCATGACGGGGGAAATCTACATTGGATAATTTGTCCCTATGTTTTTCCCATATCCAATTAGGTTTATGATTCTTCCTAAAAAGAATTGTTGGCGACTTCTTTCAATACAATTTTCAATAAAACCTTAACGAGTGGGGTAGTCAAATCTAATACGCGCTCACACCGCGTAGGCGAAATAAAAACACGCCTACAGGAATCATACTAGAGTACCTATTAATCTAAATCTAATAACTAATAACTAATATAAATATGTACAAGTGACAAACAAGCAAGCCAACATAACGGTTCGATCATAGTTTAATTAGACAATTAGCAGTTGTTTAATACCTATAATCTAGTTCCCTTTAATACTCGATTTAGCAATTAGGTTGGTGAATTATCGCGCGACCAATTCTTGTCTTGTTCACTAGAAAACTAGAATCTTACTAAGATAAATACAACCCTAACAAACTTGTTTTATTAGACCAATTCATATACTTAATAAATTTAAGGTGAGCCGCTCACTCTAATAATATTAAGCCGTTAACTCTAAATAACCATTAAACGCCGCGTCTAATGACTACTTAGTATAATTTAATTACTCTCCAATTGTAACCGTGCGCACAATCACAAGCAAAGAGATTAAATTTATATTAAGAGCACGATAATATGAATTGAATAATTACTAAATAAACTATTAAATCATGACTAACGCCGCGTTCAATCATGTGAACTAAAAATATAAGAACATCAAAACAACTGAAAATTAAATCTAAAATTAAGAAGACATGAATACAAGAACAAAAAAAACTAATTAATTGAAAGTAAGAAGGGGGAAAACTCATAGATTGGAGTTCGCCGAAGCCTGTTGCCTTCGATTTCACCCACAAAGAACGATTGTCCACCTTCATACGCCTTCGGTGTCAAAGTCCTCGATCGAACTCGGACCATCTTCTATCTCGCACAACCCTTACATTGTGTATACTTGTGTGTCCTCTTGTGGTAGAAATTTGGGATTTATATACCCAATTGAGAAATTTCCGGAACTATCATAATTGGGAAAATTACTTAAGAAGAGGAAAAGAAAATATATTTTGCTTCCCATATTACCGAAATTGACATGTGCTTCGCCTACAAAATCTTCAAAAAGAATTAGGAAACAATTTCTTAACATTCTGCTCGTAGAAGATGAAGTAGGAAAGTTTCCTACTTTCCTTGATTTAGGTTGCTCGTGAAATATGAAGTAGGAAACAGGAAAAGAAGATGGGGGTTGCTTGCTTGTTATTTCTCACGTGGGATGAGTTTGGGCTTTTGCACTATTTTCTTCTTCTTTTAGTCTACTTGTCTTCCTTTGGCAAAGTGAACTTGTAAAGCACCTATAATATAATTACACACTATTTAAGCTAATTATTCAATAAAACATAATAAGAACATAAATAACCCATTACTAATAAAAGTCAGTAAAAATATAAAAATAATACATAGAAGACAACTATAAGACTAATTTTAGGGACTAAAAATATCGAAATATATGCACTTATCAAATGTCAAATAGCACCCAGATTTTATGTAGGATATACTACAAGTGTAGGTTCTGTGAGATGTTTGCTTGAGATATGGAAGAAGATATCGTTAGACATGGTGTTGAGGTCTGCTTGGATGTGTATCAGATAGCTCAATTGAAAGACAGTGTCGATGAGATTAGAAGGTTCACCAAAATTGTGGCAAAATTAGGGATGTTGATGTATTTTTTGTTGTTGTTGTTGTTTTTCACTGTTGTAGCTAAGTAAATGTATGAACATGAGACGTCATTATAGGCTCTTATATACTCAAGTAAAACCCTAGCAACCTATTTCACATTTACCATATGATTTCTTGTCTCCAAACCAATACAAGTGTGTTCAGTATTTTTTATAAACTTGATGGCCCAAGTCATGTCATCATGTAGTTTCAAAGCATGTAGCCTCCACTCACGGTTGAGTGAGGAGCATGTATTTGTGTACTTGCAATTATTTACCCTAGTCACAATGATTGAAAATCCACTATTAATACAATAATCTCTAACAACTTATCTTAGATGTTGCTTATCTATGAACAATTGTCATGGCTTAAGTTCTATCTTCCCAAATCCATCATCTACATACAATTATCCATTGTTGTATAATTTCAGGAAATAATTCTCAACATCATCGTCATCATCATCCTAGCACTCCTCTTCATAAGGATCAAAATTATCATGCATGCACCATGAATGCATAATCATCATCTGAAAGCCCCCGTCTTCATACAAACACTCTAATAAGTGTCATCACCCTCCCTATTGTTGTTTGACACTTTAGATTTGTATAGCTCATCACTATCCCCAAATTCATGTTCTAAATTGTTATAATCACCTAAGAAACAGTGGGGATTCTCCTCCTCCTCCCATCACCGTTGTTTGTGTTACCGATTGATTGTTTTCTTTAAGTTCAAAGTATAACATTCTTTATTGTCTAGCTTTGCTTATTCCAAATATAAGTTCAAAGTATAACCTTCTTTATTGTCTAGCTTTGCTTTGAGTCTAGTATGCTTATTGTAAGTTCAAAGTCTAGTACTCAAGCAAAGTCCGATCATTCACTCCAGTCAGCTTGCATAGTCCAGTCCAGTCCAGGTCTGCATTTGCATATAGTTGGGCCTATGTCTCCATCATGGTCAAGCCCATACTAGTCCAAAAACCATACTCATTTCTAATTATTTTCCATTTTTATTCTTCCATTTTGCATTCCCATTTCTCATCTCGTTTCGAAAATCATCTCCTAAAACTTACAAGCGAGGTCCACTCGATTTTGTTCATGATCGGTCGAGAGATTACAACATTAGGAATGCCTAATGGAGGAACAAAATGTGAGCCTACTCTAAAGCTTATCAAAGATACTATCACCACCCCGACTTCATTTAGAGTCATGAAAATTACTTTTGACCGCCTTCATAATAGAGGCGCAATCACTTCCATAGGGTCTAACACATTCACATTAGAGGCGTGATCACTTCCATAAGGTCTACTCCGAACCCTGCACCTAAAGAAAATTCAAAAGGTGCAACCTATATTTCTACATCAAATTCCAACAGAACAAAAAATGAACATCTGACATCTAGTGTTGGATCCTACAAATGCACTGCAAAACATGGTCGATGACAATAGACTTCTAATACTTGCTACAACGAGAATCGACATCACCAACAATCCCTTAGGCCACATCAACAATTCAAAGGCTTAGTCTTTTATTTACGGTGTCCTAGGATGAGTCGGAGAGTCCTTACTAAAGATGGCCAACGGTGCGAGCCAATCCCCATTGACCCACCTTGTGGTTCGAGCCCTGAAAGCCCGATCCGGCCGCCTCGAGCAGTGAAATTGGTGGATGGATTGTGGGCCGAATTTTTTGAGCCTAACTTAACCCACGAAAGCCCAATACTAAAATCGCTCAGCCCGGTCCACAAAACCGATCCAGCCCGACCCATTAACCGGACCAGCCCAGCCCAGCCCAACTAATTATTCAATCAAATTATGTATATTTTAATCAAATTGTATATATATTTTAATCAAATTGCATATATTATAATTCAATTAAATTCAAAAATAATGAAATTATTCATTATATTAATAATTATATATATATTTTAATTAATTTTAAAGGTTTTATGTAACAATAATGAATAATTTCAATGATTAATAATTTTGAAAAAAAATAAAAAAAATTCTCATGTCGGACCGCCAGCTCGGTCCAGCCCGTTAGGCCCACGAACCACCAGAACCGCTCCTCGAACTGTGAAAATCGGTAACAGACCAGTGTGTGCCAAAATTTTTCATCCCGTGGACCAGCCCACCCAAACCGTGAATTCCACGGCCCAGTCCTGGACCATGAAATCTCAGTCCGGTCCGCTAGGGCCAACGGGCTGGCCCGCCTAGCCCGCACCAGTAGCTAAGTCATTTATGTTCTTTTCCATCGAGTCTATGTCACTATAGGACTTCATCTATTATAGCCTTTCCATTTTCATTTCATTTTATTTTTCTATTTATTTTCATTGGCCTTTCACCACCATTTATGCTTCGAGTTTAATGATGAAACTTAAATCACCTAATGATCTTGACTAATAAAGAGAAATAAAAAATGAACATACTTTAGATTAGGAGTTATTCCCCTCTTCCCCTCATCATCCATAAACCATTCTCATCCATGCAATCCAAAAAAAAAAAAATCCCTCCATTAATCAAAGCTCTACAAATATCCTTCAAGTCTTCCAATACCCTAAACCAAATAACTTATGTGCAAGCCTCACCATATTAAAACAAATATCAATGCTAGGCAAAAATAAAAAAAAAGTGAAAAAATTCAAAGTGCGAAAATAAAAAAGCAAAAGCAAAAGAAAATGCACAAAGAAAATGCAAAAGCAAAAAAAGAAAAAGCCAAGGGCAAAAAGAAAAGTCAAGCTAGGTGGCTTGCACACAAGTTCTACCCCCTCATCATTCAATCCATCAAAACCTTAACCATATAACCCAAATTCATGATCCTTACCTTAATCCATTCCAACCAATTAAACCTTTATCATAAACCTTAAACCTTTCAACCTTTCATCAACCCTAACTCCTTCTTCAAGGTATGTCCAAGCCCGCTAGTTGAAAACCCGAAAGGGCGGCCTAGGCAAAAGTCAGGGCACAAAAAAGAATATAATAAAAAAAGAAATCAGATCCAGAACTACGAATGGTTTTATTCCACAAGGATACGTAGAATCCTCATCTCGAGGTCCGACCACTTCAATATAATCAATTAATCAAGATCTTACGATTTGACTTTCTAGATTTCAGGAGCATATTATTTTTAGATCCCGACATAGACTCGAGTATATGAACCTATCCTCGTCAAAGCCTTTTCCCACCTACATCTATATAAGTCACAAATTCAAACATTCTATTTTTTATTTCAAACTCTCCTTTTCCCTGAAGGACTCTCCGACAATTCCATGGTCTCTGGCGATATTTGACTTTGCCTATATCAACTTTCCAAAGAAGAATCCCCAGTGAAGACTCTGAATGCTCAAGACAGATCAAGTACATTTCAATCAAGGCTCCAAATGCCTAAATTAAGACAAGCTTACCCAAAGTAGGGGCTTCCAATATATGTGGTAGTTCTTCCAAATCAAACTCCCGAAAAGTTGTAATCTGCGGACTTCGTTTACGGACCCCGATTATTTACTAAAAATAGTTTTCGAAAATCATCAATCTATTTCTGATCATTGTATCTTTCTACATATCCAGATCTCCTAGCCTTGCAAAATCTTGACCTTGCATTGCATTACATGCATCCTAGTCTTACATAACCCTGACCTTGCATGACTTCTCATCTTTCTTAGCTTTGCATAACCTTAATCCTTGCACATCATCTCATGCATCCTTAGAGAGTCTAATTTTGCATTATTGCATCAATATGTTCCTTATCTGAGTTGTTTGCACCTATATGCTAACATTTTCTTCTGCAGGTAATCAGATTGCTTGTAGTTATAGTCCTGCATACTAACTTTGTTTTCCAGAGACCGACGTATATAGATCAGTTCTAAACTGCAGAGCGTTTAGAATAGTTCTCCGTCCCGACACCGTATACATTGACTTTCGGTTTCCTGAACCTCAGTCAAAGTGGGAGCTTCTGTAGACACATAATCGTGTCTCCCCATTTAAGGATCTGCTGATGAAACATACCGCAGTCTTAATTGGTCCGACCCAAGTGGAGAGCAATCCGAAAAGCCAACCCAAAACTATTTTTAAAGTGTAATTGTGCGTCACACAGAGACGTGCGCCTAGCACACTCTCTGCGTGACGCGCAAATTCTGTTTTCCTCTAAATAGGTCTTGATTTCCCACGGGCTTTACATATGGTTCAATTTTTTCATACGACTTTCATACTTTTACACTTCAACACTTGACGAACTTCTACTAATTCTCTCTAAAGCTCTCATACTTTTCAACACAAAAGCATATTCAGACATTTATGCACACATTCATATCTTCGGGCTTCACGATTGCTCGTTCCGAAGGTTGTCAATCTCTCAGGCCCAAGCCACGTTATAATCCTGATGGTCCTTGAATAAATTCTTTATTTTTACATTGAGATTCTTGACTATTTCTTTCCCGATGTAGATCTTTAATATAAAAATTGTTCCTTTGTACATTCTAACGCTTATATTTCTTTTCTATTATTTTATATACATATGCACGATTACATGATTAGCCTGTTTTAATGATTTCATCACCCCACATGTTATTATTGCTAATCAAAGACCTAAAGAACTGTTCTAATATTAATAAGATAATTTGAACAACCTGTTAAGTTCCCTAAAATTTGATTACCTAATATACCACTAAAGAATAGTCTTTTTATGTGTTTCATGAACCCACCTAGACTAATTTATTTTTAGGGTGCATGAAAATATTTATGGTTATTCTATTGCATAAAACTGGACATCATGTGTAACAACCCATAGTTTTGCTCCTAGTTTTTTCCGCAAAAAGTTTTCCCTAAAACTATTATTTTCTCTAGATTAATGATTTTAATTCTTTATAATTTGGGAGCCGAATTATTATTTTATTATATGGTGTGTTAATGTGTGCATTATATTTATATTTATAATATAATTTATTAGAATTATTTTCATTATTAAGTATTTTCAAAGTTTAGGCGCGATTTAGGAATTTATCGATTTATCGCGTGACGGACTTTTGATGCGTGGACCTTTGATGACTTGGGCCGAAATCATCTTGATGTACTTGGGCTTGGACAGCCGGCTATGGGGAGGGAGAAGGAAGAAGTTTCTCTTCTTTTATTTCATTTCTTTTAATTGATGACTCTTGGTAGTTTGTAACCCCCATAACCCCCCCCTAATCATTTCTCCTAAACCCTTCATTTTTTTCCTTGCCATAAAATTCTGATTTTTATTAAAAGAAGTTCAGCATCATTCTCATTTAACCCTCACCGTTTTCAAGAAAAGAAAGAGAGAAAAGGAAGAGGAAAAGAATAGAAAGGTTCAACCCGGTTTTTCCTATCACACCTTCGCGAAAATGTCTATCACCGGAGATCTAACCGTTAGATCGTCTTCAAATTTGGACAGAACGTTTACAACATCTTGTTCTTAACTTTGACTGGAGCGATTTAGAATCCGATCTTTTGATCACCGGGAATCATGGTCGGAACAGAGCAGTGCGAAATGAGATTTTTCAACGTTCAAGAAGAAAACGCCTAGTGACTTATTGCTACAATTTTCATTCGTGGAGGACTTGGATTGCACATATTTTTCGTATCTCTTTAGACTCGCTCTCCTCCCGACATTCCAGGTAACTAGTAGTTATCTTAGAACCATAGTGATTAGGGTATTATTCGGTATTAGATTATTACGCTAGGAATTATTTAAAATACTTTTTCAATGAGATTATTGACGAAATTTGACATGAATATACTTGATGCATGCTGTGTGAATACTGAATAAATAAAAATAATTTTCGTCTAATTTTTAGAATTTATTTGATTTAATTGGTGTTTTGTGCGTTTTTGGCTTATTTGCATAATAATTATTAAACGAATGTTAAAATTGCTGAAATTATTTTTCTTGGATTATATTATATGTGTTGTATGTATTCCATGCCTTATAATAATTTTTGCCTACTTTTTACCGGTTTATTTAATTGATATATCTGTTTTTGCAATTTCGTTTCTGTCAGTATATAAATCATGAAAATTATGTATTTCCGTGAGTTTATGCATGTTATGTAAATTTTTGGTAATTTTTGGGCGTTTATTTTTATTTTTAATTATTATATTGGTTTTATTGAGTAATCTGTATATTAATGTTTAAAAATACTTTTGGAGTCCGAAAATTATAAATAAAAATTGAACCATGTCAGTAGAGCCATTAGGGTCATATGATAATTTTTGTGTGATTTTACGGCTCGAACTTATTAGTTCATTAATTATTATTGGGGTTTTGTTGTGAAATGGAGAATACTCTTTTAGATTATTTGAGAGCTTGTTAATCAGAAATAATTTGTAATCTATTATTTTCTTGGTTGCTGATGTTCAGTAGGCTGCAGTAAGTATTTTTGGGTATCCTTATGTTTATGTTTGATTTATGAAAGAAAATGATTAATCGTTACTACTCTTTTATTGAATAAGCCTTGGAGATAATTAGTGATGTACTTTTGATTGAATTGTTGGTGCTGTAAGAACTAGTTTATTATCATTGTTGATGTTTAGAAATGTTCAAGTGTTTATTGTGGGAGACGTTTGTTGAAAGTTTGTAAGTTATTATTTTTGAGGAATTATGAAGAGTTGTTTTTAATGAATTATGGGTATAAGGCCGGGTGGCATCCCTTTTGATGAATATTTTTGAGATGAATAATACTTTGATGATATGCATGATTTTATTTTGAGATAAGAATATCCGGTGGGATAGATGTAGTCCCCGGTGAAGAACATGCCAACCACCTGGTTTGCGAACTAGGGGTACACTCGGGTTAATTGTTGTCGTCCGAGAGGTCGGGGAGTTCCAGCGTGTTCTACCGCATCGGGAGTTTGGCCATTCTTAGACACGGGCGGTGGGGAACGTAAGCCCATAGGCCGGCACGGAGATTGCGATCTGACAAACCTTAGGAAGTGAATTGCGATTCACTGGCGTTCGGTTTCTGACTCAATAACTTGTTTTACCTATACTTCTATTTTTATAAAAGTACTTTTGAGATGATTTATTTATTTTTATCCAACTCACTTGCTATTTATTATTCACTTGCGTTATTTGTGAGTTATATGGAAGTGGATGCATATCGTAGTTGACTTGACTTTATTATTTCCTTTCTTATTAATCTATGTCTGAATCATGCTTTGATTTCTTTTGTTCTGGGAGAACTGCTAGTTACTCCCCACTGATTGTGGATTGTTGTTATATATTTTGCATGTTATGTTGATGGGAATCTTCTTTGGTTTTGGGCTCGGGTTGAGTTGTGAGCATTAAAATGTTAGATGTTTTAGGCTTAGACTTTTAGTTAGTTGAAGAGTTAGTTTAATCTTTTGGATATTACTTTAATTAATTTAATTTATTTATACTATTTACTTATGTTGGTTTATCACTTAGTTATTTAAACGCATTTCTTGTAGTAGTGACATTCCCAGAAGACGATGTTTCCGCCATCGTCCTATTAATACTATTATTAGTTCTTTCTTTTCCGCTTTGAAATTCTGGGGTGTTACATCATGAATCGGTACTTAGTAGAGGCCAACAATGGGCGAACATGGTACCTGGCCGTATTCATACCCTCACCCCAGAACTCAATCTATGGTTCATTGACCATCTATGGAGTCAGGACGGAGAAATCTGCATTGGATAAGTCCCAAGGTTTCCCAATATCCAATTAGGTTTATGAGTCTTCCTAAAAACTTGTTGGCGACTTCAAAAACGTTTTCAATAAAACCTTTACAATGAGGTAGTCAAATACGCGCTCATCCCGTGTAAGCGAAATAAAAACATGCCTACACCTAAGTTTTTGTTTATTTCCAAAAAACAGGAACTCTTAGACTTTGTTTCTTTTTGTTATCTTTTTTCCTTTTCTTTAATTTTGTAATCTTTCGGAACTAATGCTATATGAATCTGATTTTGCTACTTGTCTTCGATTTTCATATGTTTGCATTAATTCTTACTTGGAATGGCTAGTGTTATGTGATTGATGTTTGAGCAAGTCTACCCTTTAATTCCTAACTTAACTATTTTTTGGTGCTTGTTTATGGTCTTAAGGTATATAAACCATCAGTCTTCCCAAAATCACCATGAGTTTGATCTTTTTAAAGATGACAAAGGGGGGAAAGATCTTAGGAACAAACTAAGTTGCAAAATTGAAAAAATAAATCCTTAAATTCGACCTTAATTAAATATAAAAATTATTATCTTTCATTATGTTATTTTATTTGTTGCATGTATTTTCCTTAGTTTTTGCCTGTGTTGTCATCATCAAAAAGGGGGAAATTGTTGAACCCTAGTTTTGGTGATGGCAAAGAAACAAAGATACAAACTAAGATATAAACTCACAAATTGTTTAGTGAATGGAAATTCGCAAGATATCAACAAATTGAGCAAAGAGAATACTATAAGTATAAGGGAGAAATCAAACTTGATTTTGAAGGCTAAGTGTAAATGCTCAAGGAACTGGTAGTGGAGTTACATTGGAGCAAAACGAACAAGCAAGGCTTTTTTATCTTTTAGTTCCTATGTAAGGAACGAGTAAGTTTTGATAATGTACACTTGGCTAAGTCAGGAGAATGTCTGTGTGTTCCTCTGTAAGGAATAGACATGTTGGTACTAGTAATCTAGAATAAAGGAACTAAGTAGCATTCATAGGAATTGAACTTGTTTAATAAAATAATGTGCAATGGTTAAAAGATGCCAGTTGAGATTTTAAATAAAGGCTAAAATTCAGGAAAGATCATGTTAAAGATTTTATTTGTTTGAAGTCGGTTTTAAAGAAAATATTTTTATGTAAAAGATTTTATCTTATTTGAAAAATAAAATCCTTTTATTTTAAAGAAAATATTTTTAGATATTATATGTTAAAAGGATTTAAAATTGATTTTATTAATTAAAATATCATTTTTGGAAAAAACCGAAAATAAAGATATAAAGCACAAGTAACTGCTAGATTGTAGGAAGTATGTATTGGTTGTTACACACGTTCTAATTGAACATGATGTTAGTGGAAGATCATGGAACATGTTCCTCAAGTTAAGGAACATCATGGGAAAATATTTAAACCACTAATACATGTTTAATCTCAGGTTTCACACAATGACTGCTATAAATATACAAGTCCAATTAAGTTCCAATGTGTGAATGACTAAGTGTTTAAGTGAGCTTAAGTATTTAAAGTGTCAGTAACTTCATTTTCTTATAAAGCCAAGTGTTCCTATTACCTTCTTACTCTATTCCACTAATAAGTTTAATGTTCATTGTAATTTTGGTTTTGGGGTAAGGGATTTTGAGTGTAGTCAAGTATAAAAGAAGCTTTGAGTGAAGCAAGTAAAAGAGTGTTAATTTCGAGTGAAGTTGAGAGGAATAGTTGTTAAAGGAACTCTGTTAAGGAACTTGAGTTTAGGAACTCAAGTTGTGGCCCTGAGTATAATTAGGTTGTAACAAAGTGTTTGGCCTAATTAGTTAAAGAGTTGAGTTTAAAATCTCTTGTGGACGAGGTTGTTCTTCCTGTTGGGCCCAGGAAGCTTTTCCTCGTAAAATCTCTCGTATTCCTTTGCTTGTTTTTCTAGTTTTTCTAGTTTAGTTTTATGAACCCCAAAAAGTACGTTCAGTTTTACGCATACAATTCACCCCCCTCTTGTAGTATTCCTATAGAAATAACACTGAGGATAAATTAAGGATTGTGCGCGTGGAAGGAACAAATGCGCTAATAGTATGGCAAAAGGTAGTAAAAAGTCGGATGTAGAATGTCATGTAACTATGATGTTTCCCATTCCCCCTAGTTATTGCATTAACTATGCTACGATGGTTTGTAACTGAACTTTAATTGTTCCTTGTTCACCAAAAAAAGAAACAACGTAACACGGGAAATTTTTCTTTGCTATTATTAATTGCCCTAAAGACAACTTGTAGATTATTAAACTGTTCATTTTCAAATACTCCATCCGCCCTTTAATAAATTTCCTATTTCTAATTTGCACGCTGTTCATAGGTCAAGAAATCCACAAGTTTTTTTCCAATATATAAGAAAAACATAGTCATGTAAGTTTTGTTTGATTCGTCTGATTATGTAAATTAGGAAAATCAAATTTTTATAATTTTTACTAATATGTAACTAAAGATATTAATGATAACGTGCACTAGAGAAATGGGAAATCTATTGGGAACAGAGGGTGGAGTTAGTCTTGTGTGGACCTGGTCCACAATAATATTATTGTAGACCAAAAACACTTATTTAACATAGTAACCCCTTTTTCCATATAGTAACCTTTTAAAATCTTTTTTTTTTTGACAAGAACCTTTTAAAATCTAAAGTTATACTATACGGTTAATATCTACCATAGTGACCGTTTTTTTTAATATAGTAACTCTTTCTCACATTAGTTTATCATTATGAAATTTTCACTTTTTGACATAGTAACCTTTTTTACACATAGCCAAACTTCACAATCTATATCTACTCATCTTTTATATATATATATATTTTTTTATATAGTGACCTTTTTTTTCATAAATCACATAAATTAGCATTAGATTCACACTAATTTAGTGTGGACCAAGTCCATATAAGTTTTTTATACATGAGCAATGGCCGGACAATTAAAATAACAAGTAGTCTACAATTGCGGGATAAGATATTATGAAATCTTGTGTTTTTTGTCGAAAGTACCTTATAAATGTCGTTTTTGTGAAAAAGTACCTTATATAAAAAATGTTGTTATAAAGTACCTTTTACCATGTTTTTTTGTTGCAAAACAATACCTTTTGCCGGATTTCGGGAGTTGACCAAAACTCCGGCGTTGGTGGAACACTTGCTTGGCACGTGATCATTAAACCAACCCAAAACAACCCCCTGCCCACCCACCGCCACCAACCCACCCCATCCCCCACCCACCGACACCCCTCCCTCCCCTTCCCCCCCCCCACCCCCTCCCTCCCCTTGCCCACCCACACCCACCGCCACCCCCTCCACCCCAAAACCAACAACCCCACCCCGAAACCACCACAGGCGACCCTACCACCACCGCACCACCTAAAACCAAGCACTCACCCGAAACGACCTTACCCCCAACGAAAAACCCCCACCACCAACCAAAACAACCATACCCCCCAACGAAACAACCCCACCCCCACGAAACCTCATCCATCCAAGCGGTGGGTGGGGGATGGGGTGGGTTGGTGGCGTGTGTGTGGGTGGGGAAGGGAGGGAGGAGGTGGTAGTGGCAGTGGGTGGGCAAGGGGAGGGAGGGGTGGCAATGGGTGGGGGATGAGGTGGGTTAGTGGCAAGTGGGGGGGGGGGGTCATTTTGGGTTGGTTTAATGATCACGTGCCAAACACGTATTCCAGTCAACGACGGAGTTTTGGTCAACTCCCAGAATCCGACAAAATGTATTGTTTTGCAACAAAAAAACATGATAAAAGGTCCTTTTTAACATCATATTTTATATAAGGTACTTTTTCACAAAAAACGACATTTATAAGGTACTTTCTGACAAGAAACCCTTAAATCTTTATAAGAAAGCAATGGAAATGTATAAAAAAAATACTCTACCACAGCTAAAAGTCTGCAACACTTACAAAAACTTTAAATTAGCAATCTTGAAATTTTCACTTCTGGGAGCATTTTTGTAACTTTGAAAACTTTGGATTCAATGCCAACAAGCCGAAAGAAGAAACTCCGATAACCGCTGTACGTTTACATTCTCCGATTCAATATGAACGATCGAAAGACCATGGCAATTGCCACTACAACCAGCTGTAGAAGCCAATACTTCCACACTACCCATTCGCAGTAGAGGAATATACGATAGAGGATTATTCGTATGTTTTACAACAAATACCTTCATCCATGAATCTTTAACTCCGTAGTATTTCATTGCCCAAATCTCACATCGACGATCAGCATTGGATATAGTACTGAAACAAAGGCAAGAATCAAGAATGCAAAGGGAGGAGTAACCGTTGTAGCGATTTATTTCATAGGGTAAGGGAATGCGCACAAACTTTTCACATCCAAAGTGGAATGACAATATACACTTTTCTTTTCTAGAGTAGATGTGAAGTGAGTCCTTGAAAAAAACAGTACCATCCCAAAACAAATCATCCAGGGGTTCAGTACTAATAGTCCTCCATTTGTTGGTACCAATTGTTCGTATTTCTGTTACATAACTTCTCGTTACTCCATGATAACGCTTAAGGACTCGAAGTACTTTGAATTGCTGCGAAACATGACAATAACCCAACCCCACAACCTCTACAGAACAACACGGTCTACGCGCTTCCTTAACTATCAGATATTGCCCTGTTAGCAAATTGCATACAACATAAGGACCCCAATCTGAGGACTTTAAAAAGATCACTCCGTTGCAATCATTAACAGGATTTAAGTACTGCTGATTTGGAATTCTGAATTGGGTCTTGAACCTGATCATCGCATCAGCATTTACAACAAGATTACCCGTTTCATCAACCTTACGGTGCTTGTATAAGTCAAGCAGCAGAAAATCTCGTCTCCCGTTATAGAATTTACCACGAAGCAATATAGTAGAATAGCAACCATGAGAACGACGTAAATCAGCAAACTTAGGATCAGTTATGATACCATACCAATCTTTGCAAACAAGCTTAGAGATCAAACATGCTTTAGTTGGGAGTCTTGACAAAATATCCCATATAATTGGTGATGGGATTTCTTCAAAAAAAGCAACCACTCTGTTTCACTTTCTTCGTCATTCCATGTTTTGCGATTTCTACATTTAAGCACGAGTTTAAGCCACTCATTAGAAAGTGTGGTTATATACGTATTACTAATATAATCGGTTCAAACGTCAACACAAACATATTCTTAAACTATTGATTTTTTTTGTCATAAAAGTACCTAATAAAACACAAGTTTTGTAGGGAAGGACCTAATAATTTTTTTTCGGTTATTTCACCAAATCACTGACAAATAAATTTATTCACTAAATACCCCCTTTTTTTCAAAATTCACCAAATACCTGACCTTTTAAAAAATTCACCGGATACCCTCGACATTTCAAAAATACCAAAAAACCCTTTTTGGCTAACGGACGTTAGTTCTCCTTTAATTAATTAACTAATTAACCTAAAAATCCTAATTAAACCCTAATTAAACCTAAGAACCCTAAAACTCTAACTAACCCTAAACCCACCCCCTAAGCCCACCACCCTCCCACCCCACCCCCCCCACCCCCACAACTCCAACCCCACCACCCCCTCCCCCTCCCCGCCACCGCGCCTCCCCTCCCGACCACCCCCCCGCCGCGCCTCCCCTCTCGACCACCCCACCCGCATCCCCCTCCCCTTCCCCAAAGAAATCGGTTGCCCCACCCTCCCCTTCCCCGCGAACTCGGTCGCTCCCACTCCTCTCTCCCGCCGCCACCCCCCGGCCCACCGCGCCTTCCCTCCCGACCACCCCAGCCGCATCCCCTCCCCCTTCCCCGCCCAAATAAATAAGTTGCCCCACCGTAGAGTTAATGTTATTTCGCTGGGCTGGGGAAGGAGGGAGGGAATGTAGACCGGGGTGGTCGGGAGGGGAGGCGCGGTGGCCGGGGGTGGCTGGGAGAGGGAGGGGGAGCGACCGAGTTCGCGGGGAAGGGGAGGGGTGGGGCAACCGATTTCTGGGAAGGGAGGGGACGCGGGCCGGGGTGGCCTGGGAGTGGGGGCGCGGTGGCGGGGGGGGTGGGGTTGGAGTTGTGGGGGTGGGGGTGGTGGGGCTGGGGGTGGGGTGGGAGGGTGGTGGGCTTGGAGGTGGGTTTAGGGTTAGTTAGAGTTTTAGGGTTCTTAGGTTTAATTAGGGTTTAATTAGGGTTTAATTAGGGTTTAATTAGGGTTTTTAGGTTAATTAGTTAATTAATTAAAGGAGAACTAACGTCCGTTAGCCAAAAAAGGTATTTTTGGTATTTTTTGAAATGTCAGGGTATCTCGGTGAATTTTTTTAAAGGTCGTGGTATTTTGGTGAATTTTGAAAAAGTGGGGGTATTTGGTGAATAAATTTATTTGTCGTGGGTATTTGGCTGAAAAACCGTTTTTTTTGTCTAAAAAGACCTATTAAAATACTTTCGGTTGTTAATAACTACAACCATTTTATGAATTTCAGGCCAAAACACCAAATTCCGACGTTGGTCTTTTTGGTGTTTGGTGTTTTAGCTTGAAATTCATAAACTGGTTGTTAACAACCGAAAGTATTTGAAAAAAAAAATTATTAGGTTCTTCCCTACAAAAACTTATGTTTTATTAGGTACTTTCTAACAATAAAACCCTAAACTATTTTAGAAGTTAGCTCTATCATAGATTCCTCCAAATGTCACAGGGTATGAAAAAAAAAAGGTACAATGTGCTCATAAATCTAAACACTGCTATATACAATTAACTTCTTTGGTACATGCTCCATCTAGAGGAAATATTGTATCGTCATTCCTCAAAGTATCCAAATTTATAGCGTGATTGAAGTGTAGAGTATTATAAGTTAATAATAATGACATAAAACTCAATCCCTAATTCAACAATATGATAGAAATATAGAACAAATACAAGTTAATAATAACAACTCAGGAACATGATTTCACATATAAAAACCAAAGAATATAGAATCTATTATTTAACCACATCAAAACATTAGAGAAAAAAAAAAGCATTTACATTTTATATTCCAAGAAATCTTACCTGATGAGTGAAAAGTGGTATAATGGTTCCTTCTTCAGACTACCATTTTTCTTCGCCAGTCAATATCCCACTTCTTCAGACTACATTTCTAATTCAATGTCAAATCGTTAATCCGAAAATTTGAAAAAAATTCCCCAAATTCAATGATAATTCAGAACTAACTAAACCTAAATTTAGAGTAATGGAGAAAGATTTGAATTTTTTTTGGAGAAAAGAAAGAGACGGAGAATGGGAGGATTTATAGTGGAGTACTGGAGTTCGACTGTTCGAGTTTTGGAAATTGCCACATTGAAAGTTGCGAATCTGAAAATTGGAGTAGAAATTAAAGAGGCGGACGATGAGTTTGGGAGGATTCAATGAAAAATTTGTCAGAAACCACCTTTTATAATCATTTTTTTGTGAGAAACCACCTTTTAAAAAAAATTGGTTAATTAGCCACCTTTTTTGTTCTTTTTTTTTGTTGGAAGCCACCACTTGCCGGAATCCGGTGTTTGACCTCGATTTTCCGGCGTTGACCATCGGATTTTCGCCATTTTTTCCACCTTCACGCTTCTCCCTTCTTTCGTTAGCATCTTCCTCCCCTCAAATTTTTTTTTTTTTGAAATTTCGAGCAAGGGAGGAGGAAGGGAGAAAGAGGAAGAAGAAGAAGGGGTGGGAAGGTTGCGCTGGGGAGGGGGGTTTGCCTGGGGATGCGAGGGGGGAGGGGGTTCTTGGGGGATGCGAGGGGGGAGGGGGTTGCCGGGGATGCGGGGAGGGCTTAGGGCTGATGAGGGTAGGGATGGTCGTGGGGGGGGGGTTTGCCGGCGGGTAGCGAGGGGGAGGGGGGTTTACCGGCGGGTTGCGAGGGGAGGGGGTTGCGGGGATGCGAGGAGGGAGGGTGGGTTGCGGGGGATGCGAGGGGGGAGGGGGGAGAAGGATAAAGGGGGAAGAATGGTGAAAATCCGATGGTCAACGCCGGAAAATCGAGGTCAACCACCGGATTCCGGCAAGTGGTGGCTTCCAACAAAAAAAAGAACCAAAAAGGTGGCTAATTAACCAATTTTTTTTAAAAGGTGGTTTCTAACAAAAAAGTGATTATAAAAGGTGGTTTCTGACAAATTTTCCTCCATTTAATGGAGTTTTGGGAAATTGAAGCGTGTGTTTCTTCGCGAGCGTTTCTAGAGTAACTGAAGGTAATTTTGGGCCCAATTCATAATTAAGACAATAATTGGGCTTTATATATTTCTATATCTTTTGTGGCATTGTGCAGTTGCTCACCTTGTACAGGGTATTAGCCGGACCTGTCAGACTGTAGTAGTATAGTTTGTTTGTAGATTGACTTGGAACTCAGAGAAAATAATTGAAACGACCAACTTTTTATAGTTTATGTGGCTAGGGTTTGTACGTTGTGGTTGTCTTTTACAGTAGAGACAGAAAGACAGAAAGACATTGAAACGACCAATATATATGCAATAGGGGTGGGACAAGAAATAATAAGAAAAGGAAAAAAAAAAAGAAAAAATAGAAAAAGGATGTAACTATCTAATTAATTAAAAAAAACAAAAAGGTAAAAAAGGCACAATAAAATGAAAATTTATTAGCGCAGTCAGCTAGTCCCCTCTCAACTAAATTTCAAAAAAAATTAAAAATCCTTGATTTAGTGGGGTAAGTTGATTAAAAATTTAAACTTCCCCGAATTATTAGATGTAGTTAGCAATTAATTTGATTTTCTACATGTTTTTGCACGCATCGCGTCCATATAAGGCTAGTAAGTGAAAACCGAAAGAAAATAAGTGAGATTTTTAGAGATAAGAAGTTAGAGCTGTTGGATAATATTCTTCGCCTTTTCTAGAATGGGTTTTTATTATTGGGAAAGTAAACAAAAACATGTGAGATTTTCTATGTAAGTTGTATTTTCTATCAACATAATAGGTTATGAACTTATGATTGACATAAAATGAGATGATCTTACTAATCAAAAGAAATTTTCTTAAAAAAGGACATGTTATATTCCTACTATTTCATATACTGCATGCATTATTTTTTTACTTGCAACATCGGAATATAATTAAACAAGAATTTAGCAAAGGAGAAAGATAAAATTGTCTTTATAAGAGACAAAATAAGAGAATATTTAGTAAAAAATGTTAACCTTAACTTTGTAAGTAATATGCAACTTTTAGAAATAGAATATGTCGCAAATAAAAACAATTCAGAAGAAGTAATTACTTATTCCAAAGTTTTTTTAACTCCTTTTTGAAGTCCTAAAAGTCAATAAATCAATATCAATTGAGAAATGTCTGTAAAAAAGAATCTAAGTGCTTTGTCCCATAATTTGTGTGCACACTTACATGCCATTTGGGGACTGGGTGTGTCCAATTTTTGCTGTTGGCTAGGCATCTAGCAAGCTTATAGGTTGTAATTGGTTTGGTTGGATTTTATATTACTTCCCTCACCCCATAATATAAGACTTGTTTATTCTCGTTAAGCGTCAAACTTTAAAATCTTTGACCATATATTCTCATTTGTATATATAAAAAAAACATATTCATGTGAGATCTTGCTAGATTCGCCTCAATGTGTAGTTTCATAATATCAACTTTTTATATTTTTTATTATTAAGTAATTAAAGATATTGAAGGTCAAATGTTTATCTTGGAGACCGTGTGAAAAAGAAACAAACACTATATTATGGGACGGAGGGACTACTTACTTACTTACCAAAAATAATAATCTAATCATTACTATTTTTTTAACAATCATGTGGAAATTTTATGTATTATAAATAATCTAATCTTTACTATTTTTTAACAATCATTTCTTTTAATAGAAAAATCTTATGTAATACAATTGTCTAAAGTCGTTGATAGAATATATGTACATAATATATTAATATAAAAAAATATAAGACTAATTGCGACAGAGCCGAAGTCAGATCGGATGAGTCGGATTTATTATGGGATCCTCCTCCGACTCCGAATCGGGCTTTTTAAACGGAGTTGGATTCGAGTTATTTTATTGGAGTCGGCTCAATTTTTTTTCCAGATCGGACTAGGGACTGGATCTGGACTAGGGGAGCGACCTTTGGCAAGAATGCTTTTGCCTCCTCATTTCACAATTTCACAATTTCATATTAGGGCATTAAACAAGTCTTAGGGCATGTTTCTTCGCATAACCGAACCGAATCGAATCGAAAATGCTTATAATAAAGTCCTTAAATGTTTAAACAAAGAGTTCAGCAAATGGGTCAAAACCACTAAATGAATATTTTCACAGAGATACAATCAGGGCACTCCTTATTTAGAGTATGAACAACTAATTAAGGATGTATCGAACCAAAGAATAAACATACATGTGTGAAAAACAATGACAATCGACTGTAACATCAGTCTATTTGAAATTCTTCAATTTTTAAACCAACCACAGAAATGTTTAAAAACAAAATTCTGCAATTCTAGCTAAAAGTCTGCAACACTCTTAAAACTTTGGATTGCATATCCATTAGCAATTCTGAACTTTCACTTAGAGCATTTTTGTAACTTTGAGAACTTTGAATTAAATGGCGATAAAGTGAAAGAAGAAACTCCGAGGACCTCTATACTTTTCCTTTTATCAGATCCGATATCAACTACTTGAAGACCATAGCAGCCATCAAAAGAAACCAATACTTCCTCAGTATCCAATTGTTGTAGAGCCATAGGAAATTCAATATGTTTTATTTTAAACACAAATTGCTTCACCCAAGAATCCTTAACTCCGTAATCTTTCATTATCCAAATCTCGAATCGACGAGCAACACCGGATATACAACCGAAACAAAGGCAAGAATCGAAAATGCTAATGGAGCAGCTGTGATTGTAGTACCAGATTATTCCATCAGGTAATGGAATGTGCACAATCTTTTCATTTCCAAAATGGAAAGATGTTATACAGTTTTCTTTTATAAAGTCCATGTGAAGTGAGTCCTTAAAGAAAACTGCTACATGCCAACACAAATCATACAGTGGTTCAGTACTAATGGTCCTCCATTTGTTGGTACCAATTGTTTGTATTTCCATTACATCACTTCTCTTTACTCCACTACCACGCGTGAGGACTCTAAGTATTTTGAATTGATGCGAAACATGACAATAACCCAACCCCATACACGCTACAGAGTAACATGGTTTCTGCGCTTTCTTAACCATCACATATTGCCCTGTTAGCAAATTGCATACAACATAAGGACCCCAATCTGTAGACTGTAAAAAGATTAATCCATTGCATTCATTAACAAGACATAACTTCTTATTTGCGATTCTGAATCGGGTCTTGAACCTGATCATCGCATCAGTATTTACAATAAGCTTACCGGTGTCATCAACCTTTGGGTGCTTGTCTAAATCAAGCAGCACTAAATTTTGCTTCCCACCATAGAAATCACCACACATCAATACAGTAGAATAGCAGCCATGAGAACGGCGTGAATCAACAAACTCAGGATCAGTTATGATACTATACCAGTCTTTGCAAACAATCTTAGAGAACAAGCATGCTTTAGTTGGGAGTCTTGACAAAATATCCCATATGATTGGTAATGGGATTTCGTCAAATAAGCAACGACTTTGTTTCACTTTCTTCGTCATTCCAATTTTCCAATCTCTACATTTAAGCACGAGTTTAAGCGAATCATTAGAAAGTGTGGTTCTATATTAAGCTTGATAGCATATCTTTAGAAAGGACAGAACGGTTAGACTTAGCTTCAATACAAACATCACCTTAGAATCTCCCAAAATAACAGTTTGTGAAAACATACAAGTACTATTTGTAACTCTAAATACTCCTATAATATAGAATTGACTACCAATTTAACAAAGCTAGTAGAAAAAGTACAAACTTTTACATGTCCAAGTACTTGTTTTCTTGTAAGTTTGAACATGCCATTAGCCGACGGTCATGGGAGAAAATTAAAGCGTATGGTAGATATCAAGATTAATCATCTCCTACTCCGCAATTAGATTTTAGAGGGAAGAGTATGGACTTTTGGATGATAATATCCTCAAAAATATAAACCTTGTCGAAATCTATAGCAATTGAAGTTAGAGCTAATACAAGTTAATAATGAGAGAAAACTCAACCCTAATTCAACCATAGAAAAAAAGTATAGAATAAATTCAAGTTAATTAACGAGAAAAAAACTCAAACTTTAAAAACTTCAAATTTCGATCACGTTTACGAATTAACAACAAACCACTATAATTAAGTAAACTTATTAGTTCACTGATTATCTCAGCTAATTCCCCCAAGTCATAGTACGTAAATCCTAAACAAAATAGTGATCACATGTGGCAATTTTCAACAACAACAAATAAATAGAAGCGGTAAATAAAGATTAAAGCAACTTTTAGAAAAGAAAACAGGAAAAGAGAAAAGAAATTACTGTATTTGATGTAGCAGTATAGTTTGTTTTGTAGTTTGACTTGGAGTCAGAGAGATAATTATGGAAACGGCCAAGTCTTTTATAGTTTATGGAGGCTAGGGTTATCTTTCAAAAAAAAAAAAAAAAAATTTAGGCTAGGGTTTGTGGTCTTTTTTTTTTTTTACGGGTTGTGGTCGTTGAAACATAACTCTAAATATCACATAACTCTATGTTATGTTATGTCTAATATCTAACATCTCCTGCCCCTGCGCATTCATTTATATTCGCTTTCATCATTGGTACAACGTACGTTCATGCTGTCCCTCTTTCCGTCGCTGATTTATTCTCTCTCTCCTCTTATCTATCAACACAAACATTTCCTAAGTAAGTCTACGCGCCGTGTGATACTCTCCCTTTATTTATTTCATTTCATGTCATTACTATGCACATTAAAAAAAATTAGAAACATGCTTCATATAAGATTTGATCACGTCACCTCAGGTTGATATACTAAAAAATTAGAAACATGCTTCATATAAGATTTGATCACGTCACCTCCGACGCAAACCACCACCCTCTGCAAACTGCCGCCACTTGTCACTTGAGCGTCGAAGATTTAAACAAGACAGAAGGGAAGGAGAGATTGTTGGGCAAGGTTTATACAAGAAATCGAAAAAAATTTGTTGTTGGGGAAGGTTTCTATACCGTTTTATGTTAATAAAGGGAGTGAAATTAGAGGGGTTGCTTTAAAAATGGGTGGACTTGTACCTGGGAAAGAGAGTAAAAAAAATGGTGAACCTGAGTAAAGTGATAGGTTTGTGAGAGATGTCGGAAGAGATGAAGTTACCTAGGAGAGAGAATGAAGAATTGCAAGAGGGTGATGGTGGTGGTGAGAGGAGAGATATTAGGGTGGTGGAGGTGGGGCAGCAGGGATTAATTGGATCAACTGCTGGTGCCTGGTGGTGTTAATGGTGGAGGTGAGAGAGAGGGGGATTTAGTTTATTGGCCTGGGTTAGGGAAGAGAGAAGGGGAGGAGAGAGATTAGAGGAGAGGTAATTAAAGGTTAGGGGGTTAATGACGTTAATTATGGGTTAATGACTAACGGAGTTAACTGGTGGTGGTGTTAATGGTGGAGTTGAGAGAGAGGGGGAATTAGTTAATTGGGTTAGGGAAGAGAGAAGGGGAGGATAGAGATTAAAGGGAGAGCGAGGTAAGTAAAGGTTAGGGGGTTAATGACGTCAACTATGGGTTAATGACAAACGGAATTAACGACCGTTAGTCATTAGTGGCATCCCTGTGGATTTTTGAAAATTGGGGATATATGGTGAATTTTGAAACTATCCGGGTATATGGTGCAAAAATAAAAATTTGTCGGGCGTATATGGTGAAAAAAAACGCTTTTTATTGTATGTGGATTACATAAAGTAATATACCCTAGTGAGAGCCGCCACGCGTGGCACCGCTTTTTTATTTAGAAACGTCTTTTAATGTATAAGTATAGATTAAGCATGATCATATATGGCAATTTTCAACGGAAAATATTTGAAGTTCTCAAGATTGAAGCAACTTCCAAAATATAAAAGGGATTATTATATGCGATGATGCTATGGGTTATATGAGAGTGCTAACTGAATTAGTATACTCCCTCCGTTTCAAAATACGATATTCATGGTTGAACTTTGACCATCAATTACTCTCAATTCATGTTTGTAAAAATTATAAGAAAATAATATTGTTACGGTATTTTTCCGGAGAAATATAATGGTATAAATCTTATAATTTTAATTTGTAGAGATATTTGTGCTAAAACAAATTTTCATAAAACATGCTTCGCTTTATATTATGAAACGAGATGGAGTAGTTATGCGAGAGACCCTTTACACATTCCGTCTCATGGAAGAGACGGAGTTTGATATTTTATCCCCATGTTCCACCAATTTATAATTAATTTTCTTTATCTCGAACTTAAGTAAATATGAAACTAATTGTTTTGGTGACGGTGTCTGAGGTTAATCTATGTTATTTATTATTACTTTTTGAATTAAGTGAAATATTAGTTTTAAAAAATATAGCTTGAGATCAAAATTAATTAGCTGCTTGTAGTTTGAGATTAAAATTTTATATAAATTATCATGAAAAAAATTAGATATTCTTTCAATGCAATTTAGCACAAAAGCAGGTTAACTAATAATGACAGTTGCCGACTTACATTTTCTATACCCACACTTTTTCATAATAATAGTAGATTGTACTATTTTTCTCTTGTAACTTTTTATTAGAATTATTCATAGGGCATAAGCATTTAATAAATGAATTTGGAATTTGCTTACATGTAAGAGATATACTTTGTTGGTAAGATCGCGGTATTTGAAGTAAGAGATCAGGTGGTTCAACACCTCTTTTGATCATTTTTAAGGGTAATGTCATTTTAGACGAAGTGGTACCACGTCACTATGTGAGATGGAGTGACATGTGGCGCAAAATATCATGTTAGAGATTAAAGCCGCGCCACAACTGCGTATAAGATGATGTGACATGTGGGGGTATGTTATAATTCTTGCCCACAACGTGTGGCACCATGTGGCAGGCCTTAAGCGATCGTCATATGTTATAGTGATAGTACTAATGAGTATCTCAAGCGATGCGCCGAGTTGTTACTTCTCATATTTTTATCTAATGCGAAAAAATTGACGTTTTGGCGCGATAAGTAATTGCGATTATACCAAATAAATCCCTTAAAAGTTTAGGAATGAAACGATATACCAACTTTCTACAATGAATTGGGTAAGAGAATATGTCGACATAGTCTCTTGTCATTACCATAAAAAGTCTTTGGAGATCTTCCCTCAAAAAGAAAAGTGTTGGGGATCAAACTATTTGTGTAAGTTCTTTTAATGAGATATAATTATAAGATCTTATTTTATTTTGTTTTGAAACACTAAACAATGATGTTATATTGGATTTGTGGTTAAGTTCTCAATTTTCATTTCAACAGTCGCGTGTTAGATACATGTAACTAGAGGTGTTCATAAAAAACCGAAATCGAAAAACCGGTCCAAATGGGTGGTAACCGTACCGATTAAAAAAAGTTTTAACGGTACAATTACTGAACCGGTAAAATTAACGGTTAAACGGTACGATTACGATTATGATTTTTGAGTGAACGGTTAACCGAAAAACGAAATAATTTTTTCCTATAATTAATTATTGTGAAACATTTTCCAACAACTACATTAATTCTAATATTTGTTACTAAGTACAACAATTAGAGGAAGTATGTAATTATTCGAAAACTATAGTACTAATTTAAACACTATAATTAGGAAATGGAGTAAATTCTTAGTGTTATTATGTTCTCAATGGATTTATTATCCACTTTATAATACATTTTATATTAAAGTATATATAATATTAAAGTATATGCACAAAAAATAGAAAATATATATTTACATTAAGTAAAATATAATAGTATAACTTGAATAACGGTTATTGGTTAACCGGAAAATCGTACTAAAAAACAGGTTAACCGCTTAGGCGGTAACCAGTCTAAACGGTTACGGTAACGGTTCACAAAAGGAGCGAACCGAAATGTTGTTTCGGGACGGTTAACCACCCATGAACACCCCTACTTGTAACTACACAAAGTTGATTTTTAATTGAGGGGTTGATATCGACATAGAGAATTTGCATTAGACCTTTAGAGGGAAATGCCACGTGGCACTTAGACATTATTAAGAACGCTTTTTATTATATTACTATAGATAAATAGATTTATTTATGGAAAACTCTCATTCAGAACCTTGTATTTGGCTATTTATATTGGTAACCAAGAAAATAATTTATTTTATGAAATGACACTGTCTTATCGTTTATTCTGATTTACAGGGTGTCACACGACTGATCAAATTTAGGAATTACTTTATGTTAAGTCTTCTGAAGCTACTTAAGGTTATGTAAATTCATTAGGACACAAAATTATATAAGCAAAACCTAATCTCCTTGAAGTAACTATAAAATTGCAACAAAAAAACAATCAATTTAAATGGCCATTTATTAATGTTTTATGTATAGTTTTTGTTTTATTCTTGGTGAGAATTGTTTTCCGATTAAAGTTAATTAACATCAATTAACCTAAAAAGAAGTATGTAATTGATGATTTTTTTTAATTAGAGTAAAAATTAATTTTAATCATTAGGGTCACATTTTAGAGTAAAACGATAGTATAGAGTCATTTGATATGATAAATTATAATCATGGTTACTAAATGAAAATAGCCAAACCACAAAGCTATTACCAATGATAATTTTCTTTCTTTGAGGTGCGACAAAATGTAGCATAATCAACTATCGACTTGTTATTTTCTCTCCTGAACTGAGTCATAATTAAATTCTTCATCGGCCTCAAAGCTTTAGAAACATTAGCTTTTATGGTCAAAGTTCATAAAATATAAGTCCATGGTAATATAAATATGCATCAACTTCTTCGATTGACTTATACGGAATGCTGTTATTTGAGAAAGACGGCAAAATAAAAGAATGATACAAACATTGCACAATCATATGTTAACCAATTACTTCCTTTATTCCATGTTAATTGCAACAATTCTCTTATATGAAAGTTTCGCAATAATTGCAAAGTTGAATTGCTTAGTCTTGTGGTTTTTCTATCTCTCTCCTATCACCTAAGTTCCTCTCTAATTTATCTATCAGCAACGTGGCAAATTGATAAAAGTATAGGGGGCGATTTACCACTTTGTCACTTAATCTACCTATATATCTCTTCTTTTCACATAACAAGTGTGTCAAGTATACATGCATATTACAATAATAGTAGAATGGAGGAAGTATGTCTTTTTTTGTCCTGGGAAAACAGAATCGACGAAAAAATATCAACTTTGGAACTCATTATACACTGCTTTTTTTACAGGAGAACTCATTATACACTTGATTGACAAAGAATTGTTTAACTAAACAAATAATATTCAATTTCCGACTAGTATGTAAGATACATAAAAATCTAGTTAAAATAATAATTATACTACTTAAATATAAGCTAATCTCATATTACACTAACAGCCCAGGGATTGCGCAACGTAAAGAAATATGTTAAGAAGATTATATCTAAAAATTAGTAATAGAAAACCTCAAAGTCTATCTGAGTGATCCTCCCCCAAACTGACTAGCTATAGTCGAGCAAAAGATCGAGATGCACACCATATGACTTACTATGATTTGACTTGGATGGAGAGAACTTATATTGTAACTAGTAGATTTACACCACCCATGATATCATTGTTGGAAGAATTATAGTTATGTTTGTTAGATATACATGTGATGATGTTACGCTAAGGAGTTGTGGAATTTTGATTGTATGATAATAAGAACTTTAAGAATTTCGGGCAGACGAATTGGTGCGCCCACACCTCCTTATAATTGTATAAGGGTGCATCCTCACCAAAATCTCTGTGGAACAAAATTGGAGGCGGAACCAAATACGCGCCCACACATCGGGCACCCGCACCAAAGAGATGCGCCCGCATCTGATTATATGGTGCGCCCGCACCATATGTTCGGGAGTCGGGACGCAGTTTTTTGCGTTTTTTCTGGTGTCTTTTGGTGTGAAGCAACACATTGTTTCAGGCCTATTCTTCTATATATTTCCTATGCTATTAAGTAGGATGTCACTTGTGAAAAAATCATTCTAAGTTGCTCTTAAGAAGTTATTCTGGATTCTCTTGTGAGAAACAACATTCAAAACCCTTGTAGTTTATAGAGTATGTCATCAACCAAATTCTATCATCTTCTTCTTTGTATCTCATAAGTTTTACCTTGAACTCGTTGATCATAGTGAGCCGGTAAAATGCGTATTGAAAATCTTAATTTACTTGATTAAAGAACCATGTGGTTTACTCACAATCATATCCACATCTAACAATAATAGCATTAAAAGAAAACACGACTATAAAAATCTTATCTCAAGACCAAACCATACTTTACAAGAATAAGAGGTGCTTTGACATTTTACTCAAATGGGAATTCATGATGAAGAATATAGATCGATTTACGTCTTCTTAATTCAAGGGGGAAAACCTTCCAAATAAAGCCAAAAACAGCAAGACATTGCCAAACTTGATCATTTTAAGCAACACATGCTGACTAATACGATGAACAAATCGGTTCTAGAAACCGCATATTTGAATTTTACTAACAGTTCTTATTACTTGATTAAGCTTCAATTACTTGACAGAGAAAATTTGAAAATGTAATGTAATATCTGCACTTTAAAGTTTTGCAACTTCATGATAGTGCTGTGGGGCTTCACGTACAGATCTCTATAGGAGATGCTTCATAAACCTAGGAAAATGCTAAATTTCATTTCATAGTTTACGAAGTCTTAGTTTCACTTTCAATCGATAATTGCATCTTTACGTAAAATTTTGTAGTAAGCAAACCGGCTAAACTCATTATCACCGAATAAAGGCAGAGTTTTTCTGGATATGAAACTGTTTTCTGAGTGCTTCCTGAACTCCATCTCCATGTTCTTACATCCATAAACAAAGGAACACAAAACACAGAAGCTTTCCATTTCCACCAAATTTTCGGACACATGAAGAAACCAACACATACTATTCTCCTCTAATTAAACAAAAACACACAACTATTGGGGGATTAGGGAGGGTTTGACTATAGCCAAGGAGAGAGGCGTTCAAAGATTGGTATTGTTTTCGGACTGCAAAGTGGCCACCCAACTTGTGGCCCAAGAGACGACCCAAACTAACCATTATGCGAGTGTTGTCAAAAATTGCAGGGAGTTGATCAAGAGTTTCCAGGAAATTAAAATCATGCACTGCAGTAAGGAGCTTAACAAAATAGCAGACGCTTTGGCAAAGAAGACGGAAGACTTAGAAGGGATTAACAATGTAACCATGTTTTTCCCCACTCCCCTAGTTTTTGTATGGATGATTATCATGCGGAATGTATTGTAAGTTTAGACGAGACAATGATAAACTCTGATGTAATAGCTTAATTAATTGAAGTCTACCTATTTCACCGAAAAAAAAAAACACACACACACACTGGAAAAAAAAAGTGCACCTAAATAAAAGAACAGAAGAAATAAAAATGGCGGTCATAACTTTAAGACGGAAAATTTGGCATCAAACACCATCACCCTGCAAGCAGAAAAGTCAGGAACCGTTACTCTTTTACAACTTCCAGATTCAATATCATAAACTTCAAGTTTATAACTACCACCATAAGCCAACAATTTTCTAGCATCCATTCGCATTAGAGGAGTACCAAGTACATGATTATTTTGGAAGACGAATTGCTTCACCCAAGACTCTTTAACACCGTATTTCTTCATAAGCCAAATTTCACCTTGACAATCTCTAGATATAGTTATCAAACAAAGGTGAGTATTTGAAACACTTACTTCTTTTCTATCTCTCCGCTTCATACCATCAGGTCCTAAAATACGCGAAAACTTTTCTCTACTAAAATTGAATGACCAAATACAGTTTTTACTTTCAGAGTACCAGTGAAGCGAGCCATGCAAGAAGGCTTGACTCCTGCATAACTGAGATTGAGGAGCATTACTAAGTGTCCTCCATTCGTTAGTACCGAGTGTCTGTATCTGGGCCACAAGCTTCTTTCTAGCCTTAAAGTCCTTGATAATTTTGAGTATTTTGAATTGGTGCGAAACAGGGCACTGACCGAGCCCATAAACCTCAAGAGAACAAGATGGTAATTTAGGTTGCTCAACAATAATTTGTTCGCATGTTAGAAGATTAAATATAATGTAAGGACTCCATTGCCTATAATTAGACTTCAAACAGATCAGTCCATTGCAGTGATTAACCACTTGCAATCTGTAATGTGGGGTGTTAAATTTTGATTTGAACCTAATCATATGATCCTCACTAACACGAAGTTTATACATCTCATCTACCTTTGACGACTTGTCTAGATCAATCAACAGATAATTCAGCCTTCCGTTGTTAGACTTGCCATAAAGCACTACGGTAGTATAGGAGCAACAAGATGAACGTAGAGCAACAAACTCATTACTGATGATGATTTGATACCAATCTTTGCAGACAACTTTAGAGTTCAGGCACGCCTTAGTTGGGAGTCTTGACAAAATATCAAACATAATCGGGGAAGGTATCTCCTCAATAAGGGATCGATTCAGTTCAACTTTCTTCATAGTAGCTAAATTTCTGAGAACAAGAAAAATCAGATGTTAAGAGAAGATAAAATAAACTGTTAGATTGTGTAGAACTCCCCAAAGGAGAGCTATGCATTGATTAATAATACATTAAATGATAGTGTAACAAAGCCACTTCTACCTGTTTTAGGAACATTGGCAAGAAATATTTTACATATGTTTTCTGTCATAAACGTAAACGGCCTAGTTTTAATATTTTAACAATCCATAATTTTAATTAAAAATATTGTTATTTATTTCCTTAAATCTTGGAACTTTGTTGGCGAGATTCCTTTTCAAATTTGAATTTAAAAGGTATGTTCTTTTAATTTAAAATAGATATTCATTTACAATATTCGTTACAAAATATGTTCTTTTATAATTGGCATATTCTTTAATTTTAAATTGTGTGTTTTTTTTATCTTGGAAAGTTGTTGAAAAAAGTTCATTTTCTTTTGTAAAAATAGTATGTTTTTTCGGGTGCACAATAAGCATTATGTGTCCTAGTGCATAATCCATGCTTCCGTGTTCAAGCTAGCCGTGTATATCAAACAAAAGTTCAACCAAACAATGCAAGTCACAGTTTCTAACTCCCTTTGACAGATCAATCAAGTAGCCAAACAAATCTAACCAAGTAAACTTATTAGTCATTGTTCCTAAATCCGAAAAGAAAAATAAAAAATTAAGCATGACCACATGAAAATTTTCCACGTCTCAAAGAATAGCTGTAAAAAAGCTTGAAGCAGCTTGGGAAAAAAAAGAGGGGAAAAGAGAGAAGGGATTACTCTATTTGATGCTATGATTTTGCGTTGAGTACCGGCATAGGCAGTAGCAATTGTTGTTTTGTCGTTCGACTTGGACTTGGACTTTGACGACATAGTGCAAACAACGGAGTTTAGTAGTTTATATAGGGTAGGCTGCTAGGGTTTGTGGTTGTATAAAAAAGGATTGAGAAAATGGAACAATTACGTGACATCAACAATAAACTAAAAGACTCGTCAAAAAAAAAATTAAAAGATAGAGCTAAAGATAGTAAACTAATTCCCCTAAAAAAAGATAATAACTAATTACCTATTTCTATCTATTATTATTATTATTATTATTATTAATTTATCTATCTATCTATACACATATATTACACGAGTTAAGCATACATTTGGGACCCAAAGTATTACTTCTTTCACTCTTTAGAACCTGTTAACTTTTTTTCATCTTTTGAGACCTGTGGTTGAGATTTCGGCAAGTTAACCCAATGTTAACTCACTTGAGAGCATTTACACTTGAAAAAAAAGTTATATTAAAAATAAAAAAAATAAGCTCGCTCTGGGAACTTCTTCCTTTAGTTTCAAAGCCATATCATATGATGGTCTTCTATCAACTAACCTCCATCTTCATCACTCCTCTCTCGTCTTTCTGTCTCATCTATCTACTAGAACGAAGAACCCATCGACGCTCTTCAATGGCGGAAGAACCCGAGGTAAAATTTCCAGTACCCAATTTTAGAAATTTATTTTTTTTACCCAGTTTTAATTTTTTTTAAAGAAAATTGAATTATTTAAAGAAATTTAATTACTGAGTTGCAAATGAAAATAGAAGCTTTAAGAAAAGCATATGCAGAGATGGTGGCAGAACGCAAAGCTCATTGCTTTGAGCAGCAATTTATTTTTAAGAAATTTTAGGATCTATTTTTTTTTTAAATGATCATTTCATTTTTGTTTTTAGGAAATTTCAGGATATGTTTTTTTTTTGGTGTTGTATGTCTGCGCTTGATCTGCAATTTGGGATGCAACCATGGAGGAAGTTGAAGAACTGGTTTCGAGAGATAGTTGTTAACTAGAAAAAGCAAGTAGGTCTAATTTCTTATTTTAAGATTTAGATTGAGATAACTGGCTCAAGTTTATTTTTCATGATGATAAGCAAAAAAATTAGATGACGAGAATATATAGCTCGATGATTGTTGTGTTCTTGAACAAAAAACGAGCTTGAAGGACCATCAATGGAGTTCGTCAAGGGGAGTCGTGAATGGAAGCTTGTGGAAACAGAGAAGTAAAATGGGATGAAGTTGCAGTGGCACATTTTTTTTTGAAACAACAGATTAATAAAGTATGTTTTTTTGGGTTAGTGTATCAAAATAAATAACTATTGGGGTCCATAGTTAACCATGGTAAACATTTTCCACCTGAAACTCATTATGGGTCCTAAACGGTGAAAAAAAAACGTTTTAGGTCCCAAACGGTGAAAAACCCAATAGTTTGGGTCCCAAACTTATGCTTAACTCTATATTACACACACTATATGATAATCCTAGAAAGATTGGCCTAGGTGTCAGCACCTAAATGAAAACGCCAAATGGCACTCCGCCAATCCATTTCGAAGTCGATTGCCACGTGTCAGATGATTAAAAGAATTTGCTTATGTGTCGCTTAACTTGCACATCAATTCTGAATGTGTGCTATGATGTTAATAGCTAGGCAATTACCATCTTAAAATCATTTAAATTATTTCTTTAAAAAAGTTATTTAAATTAGTCAAGCCGGAAATAAATAGCTTATTTGAAGGAAGGAATCATATGCGAAAATCAAGGGTAATTAGTTTCATTAGAGTGAAAATCAACGTCTGACATAGTTCAGAAATTTATTAGCTAAAAACCGGGAATTATAGGATATTTAGGTCAATCACAATAAACTTTGATACATCAACGTCTGATTGGAGTATCAATTATAGGACAATCAAATGATTAGTTTAGATATAATTTCGGAACTTTAAAAGAAAACTTATTCTGAAATACGAGCCTAATTATACGAGTCTTACAAACTACATATGTGGGCTATGAATAACGATTCTTCTCACATCATTTTACTGTAGAAGCATTCATTATAATCAAAACGAATTGTATACACATTATTTTTCTTACTTTATCTAGTTGTCTACAATACGATGCCACTTAGTTTGAAGAATTCAATATCTTTTTACGAGAATAACATGGTTTTATGCATTTTTCACGGCGGCCGTCTTCGCGTCTACAATGTTTGCACGGATTCCTAATAAGATATTATTTTTAAAGATATGAATGAAGACAATAGTTCTCCTCCCAAATTTCTTAAGCCAGTTAAAAATTATCCAACTATATCTTACACCATTGTTAATTTGTTAAGCAATTTCTTAGTGGAATCAAGTAGGTTTTACACTATCATTAGTGTTATAAGAGTTTTTTCAACTCCCCTCAATATGAAATAAATGTTTTCGGGTTGTTTGTTTGTTTTTGTTAACATGATTTTAATGCTTTACAATTAAATACTCTTATTTGGTTTGTGATATAAACTTTAAAAAATGGGAGGAGCGTAAAAATAACATTTTGAAGTGTTATGAAATACTCTTATTAGATGCTTCATAAACCTGGAAAAAGCTTATTTTCATATACGAGTCTATAAAGGTACAACTTTTATCATACACGGAGTGTATCGTGGCATGGTACTTCCCAAAGCTATTTTTTAGCTCACTACTTGTTTAATTAGAACCTCCAAATGAGCAAAATTCGCACAATAAGAAGAGCTTCAAATGAGCCATAAAAACCTTGGGTATACCATGTACATGGTACACCCGAGTGTATGGTGAATATGGTCTTGTGTTTCACATTCAAAGTTGTGTTTAGTTAAATCTTATTTTTACCGATCCGAACTTATCGATCCGATCCGATGTTATAATAATAATAATAATAATAATAATAATAATAATAATAATAATAATAATAATAATAATAATAATAGCATAATTAGTTTTTTTTTGAAAAAGAACACATAGTATATGAACATACAATTAAAAATAAAAGAACACATATTTTAGGTTAAAAACATATTGTTTATGGTAAAAAGAACATATTGTTCATATCTAAGGTCCGTTTATAATAAGAATTTAGGTAGTAATGAAAGAACATATAATGATAATAAAAAAAGAACATATATTGAAAGAGCATACAAAATCTATTTAAAGAACACTTTATATAAAAAAAGATAGATGTCCCCTAAAAAAAACATAGATGTTATTTTTATATTGATGACATGTTTGTATTTAACTCACAACATGTTTTTTTGTTATATCAATCAATTGTTCTTTTTTCATTATAATAAACCCATAAATATATATAATTATATGATCTTAAACAAAATTGTTAAATATTTTTCTTATATCGTTGTCTTGTTCTGTATAAACTTTGTTTTTAAAGATAAGTTGAAATCCCGTTTAGGGGGAAATTTAAAGGTGATGCCAACACCATTAGGTTATCCCTTGCTTCTCACGTTTTATATAAAGTAGTAACATATACTTTATATTATTTCGCCAAAAATATTAAAAATAAATAAACATCATATAATATTATCATGTTCTTTACCTGTACAACATCAAAAAGAATATCGCATATCAAAATTGTTAATTAGAACAAATATAAAAAAGAACACGTACAAATGTCTAAAGAACATCATTCTTCTTGAACGCAAATAGCTTGAAATAGTGATAACAATGATATTTATAGTAATAACAACGACAATAACAGTAATTATCAATATATAATTAATAAGTACAACAACGACAATAATAATAATAATCCTTTTGAACAAATGTACTAGTAAATATTAGTATTAATAATAATAATTATTGTAATAGTAATCTTATAAAGTAATACTAACAATAATAGTATTAATAATAATAATAATAATAATAATAATAATAATAATAATAATAATAATAATAATAATAACAATAATAATAATAATTATTATTAATAATAGTAATAGTAATAATAATAGTAATAGTAATAATAATAGTAATAGTAATAGTAATAGTAATATTAATAATAATAATAATAATAATAATAATAATAATAATAATAATAATAATATAATAATAATAGTAATAATAATAATAATAATAATAATAATAATAATAATAATAATAATAATAGTAATAATAATAATAAGCATGATCTAAACTTATCTGATCTGATCTGACCTGGTCTGGTCATAAATAAGTAAAAATAAGGTGAACTGAACATAGCCTCAATCGAGAATTGCATCTTTATAAGATGGAAAATTTAGCATCAAACACCATCACTTTAAAAACATAAAGCCGCATAATTCTTACTTTTTGACAACTTCCAGATTCCGTATTGCAAACTCCAAGATCACAGCTATTTTTTTAACAATCATTTCTTTTGATAGAAAAATCTTATATAATACAATTGTCTCAAAGTCGTTGATAGAATATACATACATAATACATTAATATACAAAAATATAAGACTAATTTCCCCAAAGCCGGGAGTCGGATCGGATAAGTCGAATTTTTTATAGGATCCGATTCCAACCTCCTCCGACTCGAAGTTGGACTTTTAAAACGGATATGGATTCGGTTTTTTTTTTGAGTCGGTTATGACTTTCTCTTCCGGATCGGATCGTATTAGGGTGGGATCCGAACTAGAAAACTAAAAACCGCAGCAAACAGCAAAATATGCTCCTAGAGTCCTAGTAATTTTCCTACTGCCTATTAGTGCCTAGGATAATACTAGATACTAGTATATTATTTTTCTTATGTCTCCTTCATAGCTTAGATTTGTCTAGACTAGGTTTTTTATCCTAGATTTTTCTAGCTTACTCTAAGTATTTTCACATATTACAAGTTCTTTTCGATTATTAGAACAAATGCTTGCAGCATAAATTTCACGTACTATATGAGAAGAGCAATGTTTGGCAAGAATGCTTTTGCCTCCTCATTTCACAATTTCATATCAGAGCATTAAGCAAGTCTTAAATGTTTAAACAAAGAGTTTAGCAAAAAAGAAAAGATGAGAGAGAATCAGTTAGAGAGAGAAAGAGAGAAGCCAAGAGAAAAAAGCCCCAATTGGACTCAAAATAGAAACCCTAGCCAACCAAAACTGTCTCAATTCAATTAATTCCGGCAGTCATCTTGTATCCTAGCTTGTTGCGTTCTTGTTTTTTAGAATCATCATCGGTCTAATTAGTGGAATCAAGTTGTTAAATATGTCCTTAATTCAGCACAAGATTTCCCCCCAATTTGGGTTCGAATTTTCGATCGAGAAACTATTTCTCAATTTCTCGAAATCAATCAATAATTTCTTAGTTTATTGCATCGATTTCTTTGCTAAGAATTCCAATCCAGTATTTAAAGTGGATCAAAGGTTTCATTTTTCTTCCTCTTAAGTTCAAGCTAAATTTCCTGGCTAGGGTTTGTAGGTTTCGTGATTTCAATTTGGTTGGTGGTTTGAGTTGGTTATCAGTTCCATGCTTTGGTTGGCTCAATTTTCGGTTGTGCGTGTTCTTGGAGTGTCGCTCCCCATGTGTGTTTCTTTGGTGCTTTTAGGTGTTGATGCGCCATTCATCTTCATCCTCTTCTTTGATGAGTGTGGGTTCAGTGTCTTTGGGAAGATCTCAGCTGGTGTCTTTGATGAGCTTTTGTCCCTGAAAAATTAATTCAAGATAATATTCTCCTGGCTCATGAAGTTTTTCATTCTTTTAAAAATAAAAAAGGGTTAGAAGGATGGATAGCTTTGAAATTGGATATGGAAAAAGCATATGATCGTTTAGAGTGGGATTTCATCTTTATTACTTTTGAGAAATTGGGTTTCTGCTTTCGTTGGATAGAGTGGTTAAAACAATGTATTACTCTTTGTCTCCTTTTCAGTTTTAGCTAATGGTATTCCTAGTGAAACTTTTGTCCCGTCAAGGGGAATTCGTCAAGGAGACCCTTTATCTCCTTATATATTTATTTTATGTGCAGAAATTTTAGCTCGTCAATTGCATAGAGCTAGTTCTGTTGGCTCTAAATCTATAGGTGTTACATTAGGACACTCAAGGGTTAAAATTCCCTTCCTAACTTTTTCAGATGATATTATGGTGTTTGCTAAAGCTACAGAGGATAGTTGTTATACTATCAAAAATATTTTAGATAAATATTGTTCTATGTCAGGCCAACTTGTTAATTTTCACAAGTTTGCATTTCAATGTACGCAAAATGTTTCAGAATTGGTTTCTGCTAATTTTGCTAATATCCTTCAAATGGAGAAATCCTTCTCGTTAGGTAAATATCTTGGTTGTCCAATTATTGATACCAAAGTTACAAATGCTACGTTTCTTTGAAATTCAAGAAAAAGTGTCTTCTCAGTTGACCAAATGGAAAGCTAACTCCTTATCTCAAGCAAGTAGGACCATTCTTATTCAATCAAATCTAGCAATGAAAGCCAATTATCAAATGCAAAGTTTTTCTTTAATTTGCCCCCTATAGTTCTTTCTTCCCTTGATAAATGTTATAGAAATTTCTTTTGGAATAAAGCCTCAGATGCTAAATCTCCGAATTTGATTGGGTGAGATAAGATTTGTAAACCCAAAAAATTTGGAGGCTTGGGTCTTAGGAAAGCTAAGACTAATAATATCGCTCTTCAGTTCAAGCTTCTTTGGAAGATTTTAGATTCTCCTGATAATTTATGGGTTAGTTTAGTCAAGAAAAAGTATTTAAAGGATGACGATTTGTTTTTATACTTATAAAAACAAAGCTAATGTTTTCTGGCAATGGAGAAAGCTGATGGGGTTAAGAAGTTCTTTTAAGAATGAGTTAAGATGGAATGTTGGAAACGGTGAAAACATCTCCTTCTGGTATGATAATTGGGTTTTTAGCTATCCCATTGCAGACATATGCCATGTTGTTAGTGGATCTGAAAGTATGAAAGTTAGTTACTTCATCAACCACGATCGTCAATGGGATAAATCTCTACTTATCCCTCTAGATATTTCTAATATAGTAACTAATTTATTTATTCCTAGTAATCAACTTTATGACAAAATGTTTTGGGGCCTCTCCCCTGATGGTAATTATTATGTTAAGTCAGGTGTTGAGCTTATTCAAGGTCTAAACTCACAGTAAATGCCGAGCCTACACAGTTTTTCATTGGATTTGGAAATTGAAAGTTCCCCCCAAAAATTAAATTTTTATTTGGAACATTTGCCAAAATGGTCTTCCTACAAAGAAAAGGTTGGAATTAAGCCATGTTTTTCTTCCTATGGAGTGTGTCTTTTGTAATTATCACTCTGAGGATTCCACTCATCTCTTTTCTAGTTGTCCTTTTGTTATAGATGTGATTGAGGATCTCAATAGCCATATGAACTGGAGTGCTCCTCCTGTTATTGTGAATGACTTGCCCTTTGTAGATCATTTGTTAAATTTGAAATCTTGTTTCTCGATCTCTCAAATTGAGATTTTTGCTATAACTTGGTGGTTTATATGGTATAACCGTAATGGAGTGATTTTTCGTCAGGAAACTTGTTCTCCAGTTAAAGTTAGTGCGATGATTAGAGCTTATGTGCATAAGATTAGGATTTATGGAGTCATGGTTGATGAAATTGATGCTCAGTTTTCTCTTCAGTCTATTCAGAAGAGTGGTGTTTCTTCTGGTAAGGCTAAGATTCGGGATCAGGTTAGTTGGTGCCCCCTTCCTTCCAATTATTATAAAGTTAATTATGATGGTTCTAAACTTCCAAATGGTCAAGCGTCTTTTGGGTTTGTTATTCGTGATTCAGAAGGGAAAGTTTTATTATGTGGTGCGGGTGCTTTAGATTCGTCGATTTCTATTCTTGTTGCTGAAGCTAGGGGATTAATGGAAGGTATTAGAGGGGCTATTTCTTTGGGAATTAGAAATCTTGTTATTGAGGGTGACAATCAGGTTGTTATCAACTCTATTAGAAATATTTGGAAGATTCCTTGGACTATTAACGCTATTATTTTAGATGCAGGTGAAGATTTGAGGCAATTTGATGATGTCCACATTCGTTATGCGTTTCGGGAGGCTAATGTTGCTGCGGATTGGATGGCTCATCGCGGCCACACGACGACTAACATTACTTATTGGTTTGATGTCCCTGATTTCCCTTTTACTGTAATCATTCGCAAGGATGCTTTAGGGTGGCTCAATTCTTGGGATCCACCCTAGTTGTTTCTTTCCTTTCTAAAAAAAAAAAAGAGTTTAGCAAATGGGTCAAAACCACTGAATGAATACTAATGGTTTGTGTCTTATCATATACTCATATGTTAAAAAGTGTCCCTAAGCAAGTCTACGTGCCACCTGGCACTTTCCCTTTAGTTGTTTCATTCCATGTCATTGTCATCATTATGCACATTAAAAAAATTATAAACATACTCCATATAAGATTCGATCACGTAACTTCAAGTTGATATATTTAAGTTCTAACCAACAAACAATACAACATTAGATGATATTTTTTAACATGAAAATGTTAATAACTCGGAGCATTGTCCAGGACTAAAAACTAGTTGTTTATTATTGCTGTTCGAGTCTAAATATAAGCTCAAGCCTGATGGATGTCCTTTATCTCATAACCATGTCTCATAAGCTCACTTGGCAGGAATGGTCCCAAATGAAGAAAGGTCCAAGGCTTCTTATATCCAAGGGATCTCAATAAATATTCCATTTGGCACAAAGGTTAAAGCCATTCACAGGGATGGCAATCCAGTCTAGATCTGACCCTAATTCGCTCCAATCCGAATGAAAAAAATTGAGCCGACTTCGACAAAAAATAATCCGAAACCGACTCCGTTTAAAAAGTTTGACTCTAAGTCAGAGTCAGATCCCATAAAAAACTTCGACTCCGACTTTAAGGCAATTATTCCTTTGTTTTATTTATATTAATGTGTTATGTATGTATAATCTGACTCCGACTTTGAGGCAATTGTATTATATAAGATTTTTTCATTGAAGAAATGATTGCTAAAAATAATACTAATGTATAGATTATTTGTACTATATAAGAATTTCATATGATTATTAGAAAAAATAGTAATGATTATATTATTTGTATTATAGAATATTTTTCTAATAAAACAAATGGGGCGAAAAAAGAAAGTCGAATTGTGTCGGAGACAGATGTTAGGATTTTAAGTCGGATCAGACTTGGATTATCGGAGTTGGATGTCAGAGTCGGATTTAAAATCTGATTTCTTGTAGGTCGCAGTTGGATTATGTATAATCCGGTCCATGTCTGACCCGTTTCCATCCCTAATCATACATGAACCCATACACTTTAATTACACTCTCTATTACACATGTCCTCACTTAAACATAGAAGAGGTTTGTCCTGAAAAAACCAGAGTTAGTATAGCCATTTGTCTTGCAAGTTGTCTGCTATCAAGGAGATTTGAACCCTAGAATACTGAGCACAACTTTAATCATTACTACTCACTTGTTTTCAATAAAAACAATTGCTAATTGAAGAAAACATCAAGACAAACCATGAGTGATTCCATTCCTCTGTCAAACCCAACAATCGACTAAGACACTGTTCTTTTGAATTTATTCTGACTGAACTGAACTGTATTAACATAATATTATCAATACTTATTATTATAATAATCGATAATAATCAATAAATATAAACATAATATTATCAATACTTATTATTATTATTTTATTATTTTATAATAATAAATAATAAATAATTATAATTATAATAAAAACAATAATAATAAATAATAATAATAATAATAAATAATAAATAATAAATAATAAATAATAAATAATAAATAATAAATAATAAATAATAAATAATAAATAATAAATAATAAATAATAAATAATAAATAATAAATAATAAATAATAAATAATAAATAATAAATAATAAATAATAAATAATAAATAATAAATAATAAATAATAAATAATAAATAATAAATAATAAATAATAAATAATAAATAATAAATAATAAATAATAAATAATAAATAATAAACGGTTTTTTTCACCTCGATACCCCAGAGTTTTCAAAAATTCACGTGGTACCCTCCATGTTTTCAAAATTCACCGGTACCCCTAAGTTTAAAACTAATTCACGTGGTACCCTCAAATACCCTTAATGACTAACGGCGTTAACCGCCATTAGTCATTAACCTTAATTTCCTGTTTTAAACCCTAATTAACCCCCTAATGCTAACCCTAATCCTAATCCTAAACCCTAAACCCCAAACCCTAACCCTAACCCACCACCCCACCACCCACTCCCCCACCCTCCCACCACCCTTGGCCCACTCCCCCCCCCTTGCCCTCCCCCACCCCGCCAGCCCCCCTCCCCCACCCCGCCCCCTCCTCACCCCCGTGCCACCCCCTCCCCCACCCGGTTCGGTTCGCCAGGTTCCCACCCTCGTGCCGCCCCTCCCCCACCCGGTTCGGTTCGGTAGTCCCCCACCCCTCCCTCACCATTGCGCCCCCACCCCGCGCCCCCACGGCCACCACCCCGCGCCCCCCTCCCCCACCCAATTCGGTTCGGAAAGAAAGTAAAGTGGATTTGAATTGCGAAGGTTGTCTATTATATTCAAGTTGAATGTTGTACGAGTGAAATGATTTTGTGGAATACTATGTATGTATTCCACCCGCACATTGGATAGTTCAAAGTTGTTATTGGTATGAAATCTTGCTCAGCCTTTTGGCTGATATTACATGTCTTCAATGTGCAGGGCTTGGTGGTGACTAGCTTATATTGGGTGAGAGCGTTGACTTCACTTAGATGTAGATTTATTAAAGTTAAGACTTCCGCTGCAATAGTTTAGAATTATGGTTTGTTATAGGAGTGTATTAATTAATTACATTTTTTTTAGTTGTAATAGTTAATAATTAATTTATGTACTAGTAGTAGTACCTTTCGCCTTGCTGTCATTAAATGTTTAATAACCGCGGCATAACAGCTCTTGAATTGTCCATGCTTTGTACTATGATATGTTTTCTAAATACAGTGGAAATTCAGGGTTGTTACAGTTGGTATCAGAGCTCGAGTATATGGCTAGAGCTTAGAGTGGTCTAGAGGATTAGCCACCAGTTTAGTGCCAAGGTGTAGGACCTTAGGTTAGCCCTAGCGATTAACCTTGAGTTGTGGTCTAGGATTGAGACCTAGAATTGTGACCATCGGTTTAGAACTTATCGGGATCTCCAAATTTCTTTGTTTATTTTGAAACTATGTTTTTAGGAGAAAGTACCTCTCCCTAAGTGGATTGTTCATCACCATTAAGACCACCAGCGACCGGGGTGCGTGTTAATGATGGAGAATAATGTACGAAAGTTTTAATCATTGTTTTGATTGGAAGTTGGATCCATCCCTACCTTGAGGTAGATTTTTGTGACGTAGTAGGTTGTGCCTAGAGTTGTAACCTTGAGGTTGTGACCTTAAGTAAGACTAAATAAATGAAAGTATTAAAATTTGAAAAGCCGAGGTAAGATTGAGATATGGGAAGTAACGGATTACATGTGGTTGTTGGGTATGGTAGTTGTTGTGGATCCCTCTTATGTAGATGTTTGACTTGATAAAGTCAATGAGTTTGGTAAGTGTGGAACTAGTTGAGTTCCATGTTTGACTCAACTTAAGTTGTGCTTGATTCCATGTTTGGATTGATTGGCTAGTAAAGGTAAACCATTTCGAGTATATCCGTGTTTGGGTTTTGATTTTAAGTTGGTGCATAGCCGAGAGTGTGCTATAAGTTCAAGTTTGAGTCGCATAATGCGAAATTTAGTTCCATTTGTTTATGGGAACTTTGGGGTGACATTCCGTCTTGATGTTAATTTCTATCGTCACCTATTTCATTTAAGTATCTAGCTCGTCGGTTTTTATGTTCGCATTAGAACGAACTATTATTGTGGATAAGGGTGAGCCTTATTCCATTCAAAGTGGCATCCCTTTTATATTTTTTTATTTTTTTTGTTTGTTCTTGTGTGTATTGTGGTGTTAGACCCACCCACCTTCCGTACTTTGTCCATCTTTTGGCCTTGAGATTGTTGAGTGATTAACTACTTGATTCTTGAACTGCAAACTGATTGAGTTGAGTGATGGCATGCACGAATTGTAGTTGGTGTGAATTAATTGAAAACCTTATAGGGAATGGTTTGGTTATGTCTTGGATATGCTAATCTTGTTGAGTAAGTGTTATGAATTGACTTGTTAGTGTATGGTTGTGTGTTGAGGCTATAACAAGAGTTGAAACTCGAGTTATTAGCTCTCTTGGTCATGCCTATAGACCTTGTTTACGTGAGTTTAAAGTAGTCTAGCGAGTCATGAGATGACTATCTACTGTAAGTTGTCGTGTTCTGTTGACTTTCATGGAGTATTTGTGGTGATGTGGATAGCTAAAGGAAAAAGGAATTAGTCCAAGTGAGTCGGTTTCTCGTAGCATACCCGTGACTAGTCAAAGTTAGCTCATAACGTGTTAAGGGTCAACCGTTTGACCCTGGTAAAGTATCACTGTTTATTTGTCGGTGTCAAGGAGTCGGTTTGAGACCATTATAGAACAATTAATAACTGTCATGTATCTAGTAAGGGTATGGAGTGGTGACATATGCAAAGCATAATGTCAACTCGAGTCATGTCGATGGTGGGACGCGTAGTTCCCTTTTTATGTGATTTGTTTAGTAGTGATCAAGGTCTAATAACACTAAAATGGTTAGCGAGTCTAATGTAGACTGGTTTAACGAAGAGAGTCTCTTCTCATTGAGTTTAATGTTAGGAGTATACGTTGAAGTAATCTAAGTCTTTGGTTTAAGGTCCTTGCAAAGTTCTTGATTGGTAGTCACTAATCTTAAATGACAAGCTACAAGTTCCACAATTTCTTGCACTTGTCTAATGAAATGACTGTAGTTGTGGAGTTATAGTTATGCCATGTTAATTGGTTAAGAAGCTCGAGATAGCGTGTTTATAACTTATAATAAGCTCTCCTTTGTGTCGCCCTGGGCGTTAGGACGCCCACTTAAAGTTGAACAAATCGTCGTTAATGACCTAGAGGCCATTAGGAATGGTTTAATGTGCGCAAACTCAATTTACTTAAATCTTATCCAAAGAATGAGACTAAGTTATTATAGTGGTCTAAGTGTGTAATTGATTAATTCGATTAAGTTTTAAGTGAGTAAGGGTTACGTGTATCTTGTCGCCAGTCTATGACTAGTTGTTAGGGTCGAAGCTAATAAATTTAATAGAAACTAAGGAAGTATAGTGGACCATATCTATTTCATGAACCTTGAGAAGTGAGTTTAAGTTAACTCTTGATTGCTATGTTTGGAGTGTTGAGTATCGGTAGGCAAGGGTAATACCACCATTATTGTTGATGGAGTCATTAGTTTATGTGATTCACGTATCCATGCATGACTTGAAATTTTATTTCGTGAGACTATAATGTATGCAACGGTTTATGGTGTGTTAGTTTTGAGACATGGTTCTAAAAAGAAGTTCTGTATAAAGTAAGCTTTAGCTTCATGTAAATAGAGCATATCATTTTCGGTAGTACCTTAGTAGCTCGATTTGGCCCTGTTTGGTCAACGAGTAAGTTACCCTACCAAAGGCTATGTGAGATTGTTCAATTTGTTTGTGTAGCGGGTGAAAGTGATTTAGACACGTTTCAATTAAGGTTGTGGATTCGTTCTCGAATCGATCTAGAAATGGTTTTTCTACAACTATTTGAGTGAATTTTGGAAAAGTTAAGAATACGTTTTTGAAAAAGTTTTGAAAAGGGGCAAGTCTCCCACGGATTGTGAACCTTGAAGGTCTCTAAATGGAGCTTTCTACCGCTCTATCATGTGTTTTGAGTGTTACCAAATAATAGGAGACTTGGTGTTTAGTAAAGAATATTTGAAATCGTGTTATATGCTTTAAACTTGTCTGGGTTTCCACCCACGTAAAGTGAATAGTTGGACGGCCCATGGTGGAGGTTTCAAGCCTCCACGCCCCCACTGTCAGGACTATGAGTCAAACCAATGTCGGAGATTTTAAACTCCACCTTTGTTGTCAGGGTTATGTTCGACCCCAATGTCAGAGGTTCCAAGCCTCAACACCCTAGTATCGGAAATATATGCCTTATTATTTGGATTGATTGGATCACCGTCAAGAAATTGTTTAGAAGCGATAGAGCTTAGCATGTTGTTACTTCGTGTTTAGAAGACTGTTGTGACAGTAAGAATGATTGAGCAAAGTTTTATTTTTTCAAAACAAGAGTTCTATAATGAGTCAGTTATAATTGGATTCCCAATAAAGAATCGTTTTGAAAGAAAAAAAATAGGTTGTCCATATTCACGTGTAAGGTTATTTAAGTACTATTTGGATGTAAATGCTTAGTGTGCTTTGATGTGATTGTCGTGGTGTCATTGATTACGTGAGAGTAATAAACTCCAAAACACATGCTATGAATGTTTATGGATTAGGACTCAGCCCAATGTTGATGCGACTGTTAAAGTGTTTTGTTTTGCCATTTGTGGTATGCCTTAGTGATTGTGAGTGTTGTAATAACTTCAAGTAAAAGTTCTAGACGTCGAGTTGTGAATTGTTTTACGTTTCTTTTGGCGAGTACGCCCAACCATGTAATGGTGAATTCATATTGTATGAGTCTTTACTTCCATTTTTAGAAGAGAGATAGTACTCTCAGTTCGGGTTAGTTGTTGCTCCGCGAAAGCGTTAGTCTTTGGATTTGGAAATGCTTTTATGTATGGTGATTGTAACGGGTTTAGAATATCATTTCTCATCTCGAGTTGTCCATCTTACAAAGGAAACTCTCGGATTTTCGAGAACATCCTATGCTATTATGTAAAGCAATTGTGAACCATGGTATAGTTATGAATTGCATTCCACACTCTAAGACATAGTCCAACAAGTGTGACGGTACCGCCGTGTCTAAGCCTTAGTAAGTGAGTTGATTCCCAAGTTTATCGGTCCATATGTGATCCTGAAAGGATAGTTGATTGTGTTTATAATGTATTCCATGTTTCTTAGTTACGACATCGTATTAGTAACTCTTCACATGGTGATAGTTAGAGTTCTAGTTGAGACTCTAGACCAATAGATCCGTAAGACCCGTAACATTGAGAAATTGATAGTAAAGGTTTTGCGGTCAAACCATAACACCAAGGAACTACTCGTAAGACCGAGGATGTCATGTGTTTTATGTGTCCCCATCTCTTGTTCATGTTATTGTTAGTTACAAGGGCGTAACTTCTTTTTTAGAGGGGTAGATTTCGTGCCAATTGTGTGTTGGTGCTAAAAGTTGTTATGATTTCATATATGATGTATACCTTAATGTCTAAAGTATACATAATTCGTGTATGATTAGAAGTTTTATGGTAAAGTTTTATAGTAAACCTTGTAATATGTTGCATGTTTTACTACTTATAGTATGAACATTTTAGTTGAAATGGTTGCATGTCTACAAGGGTGATCAAATGAATTGATCTATGAGGTGCTGGTTCTACTTGTTATGGTATGAATATATTAGTTGGAATGATTATTTGGTTATAAAGGTGATCAATTAAATTGATCTATGAGAAAGTGAACTAGTTGCCGGAGATGTTCTCTGAAATGATTTGGTTGTTGGAGATGTTATCCAGAGTGATAGTAGTTGGCTAATCTATATAGTTCATGAGCTGTTATCAGAAACAAGAGTATAAGTTTGATCATTTGAGTAATACTTTAACTTTCGGGACGAAACTTATTTTAAGGGGGGTAGATTGTAACACCCCGTATTTTTATACCCGTTTAGTAATTATTTGCATTAATTTATTTTAGGAAAATAAATTCAGATTTCTTTTATTAAAAATATTTTTTACTAGTTTGACTTTATTTTAGTGGTGGTCAAAACAAATTCCTAGATTTACTAGGTTAAATACCAATATCTACCATACTAGTATAAGGAGAGAGAAAGTAAAGAAAAAAAAAAAGAAAGAAAAAAAGCCAAAAGAAAAGAAAAGAGTGTGCAGCTTCTACTTATTCCTCCAAAACCCACGGCCACTTCATTTTCTTCAACCTTCAACCACCCCATCAAACTTACATGAAATTTTACCAAACTTCAGCAAACGTTAAGAGTTGTTCATCCATCTTCAATAGTTCTCGGTTTTTGTGGGTTTCTCAAATAGGAGAATTTGTTCTTGGGTTGCGTTTTTCTCGGGTCGTAAATCGGATCGAAGTGGAGATTTTCGAGTTCTTTTATAGAGTAGTTTCACTTTATTACTTTCCCTAATCAAGTAAGTTACGTTCTTAAGTTTTAATTTCGTTTTTGGTTGATTATCTGAATTTGGGGTTTTTGTTAAATTAGGGTTCTTAAATAAATCGAATTGGGGGAAAATTCCATGATGTGAAATTGGGATAATTGGTTCATGTTTGATGTTTAATATGATTTAGTTAGCATATTTTCGAGTTCAAATAGCTAATTATTAGTTTCAAGATTTACTCTAAAATTATTGTTATATGTGGATGGTTGTTATGTCGAAATTTCTAGTATAATATCATAGTTGTTTGGTTAATAGAATTTATCAGGAATTAGTATGAGATTTAGTGTAGTATAGTGATGCTAGTCAAGTGTGGTGTTGTTATAGTTGTATTGCCAACTTGCTATTGTTGTGGTGTTTTGTTGTTATGGTATTCTCGTAGTTCCTAGTTAGCTAAAAGTGATGTTAGAGCTTTTTCATCTCGAGCTCACAACGAAATGCGAGTTTTTATAAAAAAAAAGAAAAGAAAGCAAGATAACAAGAAAATGGTGTAACTACAGTTCTTAGCTTCTGCCATTAAATATAATTTAGGAGAGTAATGAAGTAAAATGTACCAAATTTTGGAGAATGAAATGGTTGCAGCATAGTTCATATGGAACATGAAAGAGGAAACCAAATTTCCTACAATTTCATTTAAGAAGTCGTAGCAATTCCATGAATAAGTTTTAGTATAACAACTATACTAACTCTACCTAATCATTTATTAATGGCTTAGTTATCATCCTAATGTTTATGCCTAATATCTTACACCACCATACCAACCACTTAACCAACATAATTATTATTTGATCATCCGTGTTTTAACCCAGGTTTGCTCGGATTACTTCTATTGATCATGTAACCTGTTAACTTTAATTTGTAACCTCTTGGATTGAGACAAGTTGAGTTGTCTCCAATCTAGTGAAAACGTGTTAACTAGATTGTGCTATATATAGATGAATTGTGTGAAGTATAGTTGAGTTACTTATACTATATTACTATATTATATTATATTGTAGATCACGGGTTCGCAGAAGAACCTTTTTGACTTGTAATTGAGATTGGTTGATTGTGGTTTGCTAATAAGGTAAGATTTCATACTAAGCTTGTACGGATTATTTCGGAAAGTATTTCATATTGATTTGTGATTTATATTGAGTTTGGAATCGTTTTACGATGCTATTATGGAGCTTTTAATTGTTTTGACGATATTTATATCAAAATAATTTATGAGATTATTAAAAGGAGGAAGTTCCTCGTGAGACAAGTTTGAGATTATTAAAAGGAGGAAGTTCCTCGTGAGACAAGTTGAGATTATGAAAAGGAGGAAGTTCCTCATTGTTACCAAGTTGTAATTAAATTGTGGGGTCAGCTTAGGTAAGCGGTATTCCTCGAGTATGGAAGTATGTTGAGTTAACAGTGTCTCAACAATTTATTTTAGTAGTTGGGAGTATATTGATCAATACTCTTGTCATTCGTCTTCCTTCTTGATATGTTATCAAGTTAGGGGTATGCATACTAGGGACTTTGGTGTTTACCTTATCTAGTGAGCCTAGCTAGCTCATTGGATTTTTATTACTTCCTGCTCACAGATTTCAAAGGAGTTATATTTGAAAGTTTTACATAATGGTTTAGAAAGAAAGTAAAGTGGATTTGAATTACTGAAGGTTGTCTATTATATTCAAGTTGAATGTTGTACAGGTGAAATGATTTTGTGGAATACTATGTATGTATTCCACCTGCACATTGGATAGTTCAAAGTTGTTATTGGTATGAAATCTTGCTCAGCCTTTTGGCTGATATTACATGTCTTCAATGTGTAGGGCTTGGTGGTGACTAGCTTATATTGGGTGAGAGTGTTGACTTCACTTAGATGTAGATTTATTAAAGTTAAGACTTCCGCTGCAATAGTTTAGAATTATGGTTTGTTATAGGAGTGTATTAATTAATTACAGTTTTTTTTAGTTGTAATAGTTAATAATTAATTTATGTACTAGTAGTAGTACCTTTCGCCTTGCTGTCATTAAATGTTTAATAACCGCGGCATAACAGCTCTTGAATTGTCCATGCTTTGTACTATGATATGTTTTCTAAATACAGTGGAAATTCAGGGTTGTTACAAAAAGTGGTGGGGATGAAATTATTTGTGTAAGTCTTTTAATGAGATATAATTATAAGACCTTATTTTATTCTGTTTTGAAACACTAAACAATTATGTTATATTGGATTTGTGGTAAAGTTCTCAATTTTCCTTTCAACAATCAGGTGTTAGATACCTTGTAACTACACAAAGTTGATTTTTAATTGAGGGGTTGATATCGACATAGAGAATTTGCATCAGACCTTTAGAGGGAAATGTCACGTGGCACTTAGACACTATTAAGAACGCTGTTAAATATATTACTATAGATAGATAGATTTATATATGTGGAAGATTCTCATTCTGAACCTTGTATTTTGGCTCTTTATATTGCTAACCAAGAAAAAAAAAATATGAAATGACACTGTATTATCGTTTGTTCTGATCTATAGGGTGTCACACAACTGGTCAAATTTTGGAATTATTTTTTGTTAAGTCTTATGAAGCTACTTAAGGTTATGTAAATTCATTAGGACACAAAAGTAAATAAGCAAAACCTAATCTCCTAGAAGTAACTATAAAATTGCAATAAAAAAATCAATGTAAATGGCCATTTATTAATTTTTTATGTATAGTTTTTGTTTTATTCTTGGTGAGAATTGTTTTATGATAAAGTTTACTTAACATCAATTAACCTAAAAAGAAGTGTGTAATTGATGAAAAAAAATAATTTCGATTAGAGTCAAAAATAATTTTGATTAGAGTCAAAATTAATTTTAATCATTAGGGTCACATTTTAGAATGAAACGATTGTATTATAGAGTCATTTGAGATGATAAACCATAATCATGGTTACTAAACGAAAATAGCCAAACCACGAAGTTATACCAATGATAATTTTTTTTTTAAAATGCGACAAAATGCAGCATAATCAACTATCGAATTGTTATTTTCTCTCCTGAACTAAATCATTATTAAATTCTTCATCCGCTTCAAAGTTTTAGAAACATTAGCTTTTATGGTCAAAGTTCATAATATATAAGTCCATGGTAATATAAATATGCCTCAACTTCTTCGATTTACTAATACGGGTACTGTTATTTGAGAAAGACGACAAAATAAAAGAATGTTACAAACATTGTACAATTGTATTAGTTAACTAATTACTTTCTTTATTCCATGTTAATTGCAACATTTCTCTTATATGGAAGTTTCGCAATAATTGCAAAGTTGAATTGCTTAGTCTTGTGGTTTTTCTATCTCTCTCCTATCACCTAAATTCCTCTATTGATCTATCAGCAAAGTGGCAAAATGATAAAAGTGTACGGGGTGATTTACCACTTTGTCGCTTAATCTACCTATATCTCTCTTCTTTTCACATAACAAGTCAACAAGTGTGTCAAGCATACATGCATGTTAGAATAATATAGAATGGAGGAAGTATGTTTTTTTTTTTGTCAGAAAACATAATCGACGAAAAATATAACTCTGAAACTCATTATACACTTTTTTTTTTAGAGGAGAACTCATATTATACACTTAATTGACAAAGAATTGTTTAACTAAACAAATAATATGCTTCATAAATCTAGGGAAAAGCTAAATTTCATTTCATAGTTTATGAAATCTTAGTTTCACTTTCAATCTATAATTGCATCTTTACGTGAAATTTTGTAGTAAGTAAACCGGCTAAACTCATTATCAACGAAAAAGGCAGAGTTTTTCTGGGTATGAAACTGTTTTCTGGGTGCTTCCTGAACTCCATCTCCAAGTTCTTACAACCATAAACAAAGGAACACAAAACACAAAAGCATTCCATTTCCACCAAAATTGCGGACACGTGAACAAACCAACACATACCATTCTCCTCTAAATAAAACGAAAACAAACACACCAAAGAAGACAAAGTGCACCTAAATAAAGGACAGATGAGATAAAAATGGCGGTCACACCTTTAAGGGTGTGTTCTTTTTCACCGAAAAACCCGAACCGAACTTATTGGAAACGATTGGCCTTAATAGACGGAAAATTTGGCATCAAACACCATCACTTTGCAAGTAGTAAAGTCAGGAACCGTTACTTTTTTACAACCTCCAGATTCAATATCGTAAACTCCAAGTTCATAACTACCACCATAAACCAACATTTTTCTAGCATCCATTCGCATTAGAGGAATACCAAGTACAACATCATTTTGGAAGACCAATTGCTTCACCCAAGACTCTTTAACACTGTATTCCTTCATATGCCAAATTTCACCTTTAGATATATTTATCAAACAAAGGTGAGTATTTGAAACACTTAACTCTATTCTATCTGTCCACTTCATACCATCAGGTACTAAAATACGCGAAAATTTTTCTCTACTAAAATTGAATAACCAAATACAGTTTTTACTTTCAGAGTACCAGTGAAGTGAGCCACGTAAGAAAGCTTCATCACTCCTCCATATATGAGATTGAGTAGCAGCATTACTAAGTGTCCGCCATTCGTTAGTACCGAGTGTCTGTATCTGCACCACAAGCTTATTATGTCTAGCCTTAAAGTCCTTGAGGATTCTGAGTATTTTGGATTGGTGCGAAACAGGGCTGACCGAGCCCATAAACCTCAAGAGAACAAGATGCTAATTTAGGTTGATCAACAATAATTTGTTCGCATGTTAGAAGATTAAATATAATGTAGGGACTCCATTGCCTATAATTAGACTTCAAACAGATCAGTCCATTGCAGTGATTAACCACTTGTCCACTTGCAATCTGTAATGTGGGGTGTTAAATTTTGATTTGAACCTAATCATATGATCCTCACTAACACGAAGTTTATACATCTCATCTACCATTGACGACTTGTCTAGATCAATCAACAGATAATTAAGCCTTCCGTTGTTAAACTTACCAAAAAGCACTATGGTAGTATAGGAGCAACAAGATGAACGTAAAGTAGCAAACTCATTACTGATGATGATTTGATACCAATCTTTGCAAACAAGTTTACAGTTCAGGCACGCCTTAGTTGGTAGTCTTAACAAGATATCATAGATAATTGGGGAAGGTATCTCCTCGATAAGGGTTCGATTCAGTTCAACTTTCTTCATAGTAGCTAACTTTCTGAGAACAAGGAAAACAGATGTTAAGAGAAGAGAAAATATATTGTTAAATTTGATGCTATGATTTATGCGTTGGGTGCCGGCTAGGCAGTATTAATAGTTTATTTTGTCGTTAGACTTGGACGACAAATATAAAGGAGTTGTAGTTTTATATAGGGTAGGCCTGCTAGAGTTTGTGGTTGTCATATAAAAAAGGATTGAGAAAAAAGATAATAAACTAATTCCCCTAAAAAAAAGATAATAAACTAATTACCCTACAAAAAAGATAATAAATTAATTATCCTATATATGTCTATCTATCATTATTATTTTATCTATCTATGTATATATATAAGATTGGCCTAGGTGTTAACACCTAAATAAAAACGCAATGGCACTCCGCCAATCCATTTCGAAGTTGACTGCCACATGTTAATGATTAAAAAAATTTGCTTATGTGCCGCTTGCACATCAATATTCTGAGTGTGTGCTATGATTTTAATAGCTAGGCAATTACCATCTTAAAATCAATTACAATCATTTAAATTATTTCTCAAAAAAAAACATTTAGATTAGGCAAGCCGAAAATAATTAGCTTATTTGAAGGAAGGAATCATATGCGAAAATCAAGGCTAATTAGTTTCATTAGAGTGAAATTCAACGTCTGACATAAAACCAGAAATTTCTTAGCTAATTAAAAACCGGGAATTATAGAATATTTAGGTCAATCACAATATATTTTGATACATCAACGTGTGATTGGAATATCAATCATAGGACAATCAGATGATTAATTTAGCTATAATTCCGGAACTTTAAATATTTAAAAGAAAACTTATTCTGAAATACGAGGCTAATTTCACGAGTCTTACAAACTACATATGTGGGCTATGAATAACAATTCTCCTCACATCATTTTATAGTAGATGCATTCGTTATAATCAAGACGAATTGTATACACATTATTTTTCTTGCTTCATTCAATTATATTCAATACGATGCCACTTAGTTTGATGAATTCAATATTTTTTGACGAGAATAACATGGTTTTATGTGTTTTCCACGGCGGCCGTCTTCGTATCTACAATGTTTGCAAGGATCCCTAGTAAGATATTTTTTTAAAGATATGAATGAAGACAATAGTTCTCCTCCTAAATTTCTTGAGCCAGATAAAAATTATCCAACTATATGTTACACCATTGTTAAGCAATTTCTTACTGAATCAAATAGGTTTCACACTATCATTAGTGTTATAAGAGTTTTTTCAACTCCCCTCAATATGAAATAAATGTTCTCGTGTTATTTGTTTGTTTTTTTATTAACATGATTTTAATGCTTTACATTGAGATAATCTTTTTTGGTTTGTGATATAAACTTTAAAAAATGGGATGAGCGTAAAAATAACATTTTGTAGTGTTAGAAATGCAGTGCCGAATGAAACTTTTAGTCTAGAAGCATTCGTTGGGTATTAAGAAACAATGCAAGATCAAGAGGTACTCTAACATCATACTCAAATGGGGAATTCATAGATGGATTAAGTTTTCTTAATTGAGATAATACTTCCAAATAAAGCCAAAAATAACAAGACATTGCCAAACTTGAAGTTTTAACTTTTAAGTAACACATGGTGACTTGATATACTTGACAGGTAAATTTGACACTGTAATGTAACGTGTACAATTTAATTCTTTGCAACTGCATGATGGTTGCGAGCTTCACGTATAAACTTACCGTTTGTCATCTTCAGTAGTAACATGTATAAAAGAGATGTGCAAAATTTTCAATTACTAGCTAGTCTATAAAACCATAAAGGTACAACTTTTATCATACGTCGGTTGTACAGTGAATATGTACACCGCAAGGCTAATTTTTTAGCTCATCACTTTTTTAGAACCTCCAAATGAGCAAAATTCGCACAATAAGGAGAGCTCCGAATGTGCAAAAAAAATCTTAGGTGTACTATGCCATGGTACACCTACGGTCTTGCATTTCACTTTCAATCGAATTGCATCTTTATAAGATGGAAAATTTAGCATCAAACACCATCACTATATAAACATAAACCCCATAATTTTTACTTTTTGACGACTTCCAGATTCCATATCGCAAACTCCAAGATCACAAATTCACAACAACTCTCGTCCCATAATATAGTGCTTTTTTTTTACACGGTCTCAAAGATAAACATTTGACCTTCGAAATCTTTTATTTCATATTAATAAAAAATATAAAAAGTTGATATTATAAAACTATACATTGAGGCGAATCTAACAAGATCTCAGATGAATATATTTTTTTGTATTACAAATGAGAATATTTGGTTAAAGATTTTAAAGTTTCACGTTAAGATAGAAACAAGCATTATATTATGGGACGGAGGAAGTATAATATAATACTCCCTCCGTCCCATATTATAGTGCCTGATTCCGTTTTTGCGCGGTTCTTAAGATGAATAGAATCTATAGTTATGGAACTCTTGCATTTGAAGTTAATTCCAACTGAATTAATGCATTTGTTTAAAAAAAAAGGAAAAAGAAATGGAGATAACTGATGTATGTGTTCAGCCGAGAATTTGAAGAGTCTTTCTTCTTTTTCTTAGCTGGTTCACTTTAATACAACATATCTATAGGCTAAAATTTGGTTAACACTGTGCACGAATCCAAATAAACATAAACTGACCAATGATATTGCTTCATTTTTTATTTTTTTGCAACCAATAAGAATACAAGAATTGAGAGTACATGGATTACTCCATTAATCCAAAAACAAGGCAACAAAGAAATTTCGTTTTTCCCTCTAAGTTTTGCAAACTGAAGACTGATGTTGTAAACACTATAAATACATAACCAACACTCTCTACTCATTTCATCCACCAATTTGGAAAGGAAAAAAAACAGAGAGAAACAAAAAAAAAAAGCTAAAACACCTTTAACCATCCACTGCTTCATTGCTTGTTCTTTTCATGGCTTCAAACATACCTCTGTATCTGAAATGGTGATCACAACTTGATCATCGAAAAATTGAGAATTTTTCATACCTTACCCAAATTTAGTTTATTGAAACAGATCTGAACAAGAAATGAAGAAATTTTGCACCAAAAACTAGAGCAAAATTGTAATATATTATTAATGATAAAGCTTGAACTTTTCTCATTGAGCCATCACAATATATATACAAGAGTTTTAGGAATCCGACAAGGAAAAGGAAACCTAACTATAACCTAACTAGAACATATGAAAATATATCTATAACAAAACAGAGTCCTACGTTATCTCCAACACCCTCCCTCAAGTTGGCACATGTGTGGGTTCCACAATGCCCAACTTGGACAACAAAAAATCAAATTGCGACTTGCCAAGAGCTTTGGTGAAAATATCAGCTAACTGTGCCTTGGTAGACACATAAGAGGGCGAAATGAGGCCTTCAGTGATGGCATCACACACAAAATGACAATCAACCTCAATATGCTTTGTGCGTTCATGGAAAAGGGTTCTGAGCCAAGTACAACGCAGACTGACTATCACAGAACAAATGAATAGATTTGGGATGTTGCACTCCCAAACTCAGAAGAAGGGCCTTGAGCCACTTCAGCTCACAAGTAATAGCAGTCATGGAACGATATTCAGCCTCTGCAGAAGAGCGAGAAACAGTATGTTGTTTCTTGGTCTTCTAAGAAATAGGTGAAGCACCCAAGAAAACAATCCAACCTGTGAGAGACCTACGAGTGAGAGGACAAGCTGCCCAATTAGAATCACACCATCCCTGCAGAGATAAGTCACTGTCAGCTCGAAGAAGAATACCCTGGCCAGGGGTTCCTTTCAAATAACGAACCACACGAAGAGCAACATCTCAGTGAGAGAGAACATGAACTGCATAGGCCAAGTCAGGGCGAGTAACTGCCAAATAAATCAAGCGGCCAACGAGGCACCTGTAGGACACGGCGTCATCTAACAATGCTCCGGAAGCATGAGCTAAGCGATGATTTTGCTCGATCGGAAAGCCAGATGGCTTGGCACCAAGAAGTCCGGCTTCAGAAATAATATCCAAGGTATACTTGTGCTGACATAAAAATAATCCAGAAGTACTACGAGCTACTTCAATGCCAAGAAAATATGTCAGAGGTCCAAGATCCTTCATTTTAAAGCAGTCACTCAAATATGCTTTGAACAGAGTTAGAGCAGCGGAATCATTACCAGAGATAATAAGATCATCAACATAGACTAAAATATTTAGTTGCACAGTCCCACGAGTATAGGTAAATAGAGAGTAATCAGAGTAAGACTTAAGAAAACCATAGCCTTTTAAGGCTGAAACCAACTTGGCAAACCAACAACGAGGAGCCTGCTTCAAACCATACAAAGATTTTCGTAAACGACATACCAAATTAGGATTAGGACATTCAAAACCTGGAGGAAGTTTCATATAAACTTCTTCATCCAAATCTCCATGAAGAAAAGCATTGTGAACATCCATCTGATGAAGTTCCCAATTTTTGGAGGCAGCAATAGCTAAAAAAATCCCGAATTGTAGTCATTTTAGCAACAGGTGCAAAAGTTTCATTATAATCAATACCTGCCTCCTGATGATTACCGAGAACAACCAGACGAGATTTCAAACGTTCCACAGACCCATCAGACAAATATTTAATGCGATAAATCCATTGACTGCCTAAAGCACGCTTCCCAAGAGGAAGCTCTTCTAATGTCCATGTACCATTGTCTTCTAATGCACGGATTTCATCGTGCATAGAAGCCTTCTAACCATCATCCTTCATAGCTTCTTTAAAAGATCTGGGTTCAGTGTGAGAAATAACAGAAGCAAGAAATTTGTGATACTTCTCCGAAAAATTTGTGCAATTAATATAATGAGCTATAGGATAAGGAGTACATGAGGAAGACGAAGGAGACGAAGCAGAGAGAGATGGACTTTCAGCAACCACAGAATGCGTAACAAAATCTTTTAACAACACAGATGGAATTTTATCTCGTTTACCACGACCCAAATTGGAAGAAGAAGAGGGATTTTGATCCAACACAAGAGAAGGGGAGTCACGTGTGGGCTGAGAGTCCAAACAAGGAGAGGAAGGGAGGGGTCGCTGGGCCCGCGTGAGAGAGAGTGGAGTTTTGGGCCTGGGGCGATGTAAACGCGGGGTCTGGGTGGGGAGTGAAGAGGCCAGGCGAGGGAAATGAGAGGTTTGGGCCAGGAGGCAGAGTAAACGCGGGGCCAGGGGAGGATGGGCCAGACGCGGGATTTTGTTTTTGTGGGCCTAGGGAGGAGTGGCGAGGAGAGTTGGACGGGGAAGGAGAGTTTATTTGCGGAGCTGGGCCAATGAGTGTGGACTGGGGAATTTGTGAAGTTAATTGGGTCTTCAAAATCAGCAAAATCAAGATGGATAGGGAAAGAATTATTAGGAAATAAGGTAGGAGGGTCTATATTAGCATCTTGAGGTGATTCAAAAGGGAACATTTCCTCAAAGAATTTAACATCACGAGAAACAAAAAATTCCTTGATATCTAAATCAAATAATTTCCAGCCCTTTTTACCAAATGGATAGCCCACAAATATGCATTTTCTACTCCGGCTTGCAAACTTATCCCCCTTAGTTTTGTGATTGTGAGCAAAACAATGACAACCAAATGTTTTAATAGCCTCATAAGATGGGGTAAATCCATAAAGCACTTCAAAGGGAGATTTGTTATCTAACAAAATATAGGGAGTACAATTTATGAGATGAGCAGCTGCTAGAACACTCTCCCCCCAAAAATAAATAGGTAAGTGACCTTGGAAACGAAGAGCCCTACCCACATTAAGAATATGCTTGTGTTTGCTTTAACCCTCCCATTTTGTTGTGGTGTGGCAACACATGAAGTTTGGAAAATAATGCCAGTGGCGGTAAAATAATCAAGTAAGCAATTAAATTCTGTGCCATTGTCACTCTGAACTATTTTAATGGTTTGAGAAAATTGCTGGTCAACCATTGCAATAAAAGCTATAAACATGCGAAAAATCTCAGTTTTATCTTCCAATAAATAAATCCACACCGCACGGGAATAATCATCAACAATTGTTAAAAAATAACGGGCACCACAAGAGGAAACATGTCTATAAGCACCCCACAAATCACAATGAATTTTCTCAAAAATACGACTAGCTCTATTATCACTTAAAGGAAACTTGTCTCTAGGATGTTGAGCACGAAAACAAATTTCACACCCTTTATGTAAACTACCCTTATGACCACAAAGAGGAGGAAGTAACTTAACTACACGTTCAGAAGGGTGCCCCATACGCCTATGCCAAAGGTCAAAATCTGAAGTAACAGCATGAAGAGAAGCAGGAGTCACATGAGCATCCTTGTAGAAGTAATAAAGTCCATCCCGTCTAAGCCCCGTTCCAATCAGCTCCCTCATGCGGTCCTGTATAGCACACATAGATGAGTTAAATTGCACAGTACATTGTAAGTCAGTAGATAACTGAGAGACAGATAATAAGTTACAACTAAACCGAGGCACAAAAAGAACATTAGTGAGAATAAGATGTGCCAAAAGTCAAACAGAACCCTTATGAGTAGCAGTAACAGAAGAGCCATTAGGGAGGCCAACATGACAATCATGAACTTCCTCAACATCAACTAACCATGACTTCTCACCAGTAACATGATGAGTATCCCCTGTATCAATAATCCAATCAGTAGGAGAAAACATACCATTAAGGCGATCATCAGAAATTTTGGTAGTACCAATAAGACCTGCTAAAGCCTTCCATTGTTCAGCCGAAAAGAGCTGAGGAGCCGAAGAGGAAGTAGACGAAGGGGCGGACGAGGAGGAAGCAGTGGCGTTGTTGGCCTTAGCCGAACCTCGACCTCCTCGACCACGGCCCTAGACGCGACCCGAACCACGACCCGAACTTTCACACGAAGAAAAATCCGGATACCCTATGACTTCATAACAAGAGTCGAACGCATGACCCGGCTTGTGACAATGAACGCAAGGATGAAGAGACCAACAAGAGGAGGCCGCATGGCCTTGTTTGTTACAGTGAGAGCAAGTTGGGGGGGGCACGACCACGGCCACGACCCACGCCCGTGGAGTGAGCAGCGAAGCCGAGGACAGCAGTTGGGGGTGGAGGCTCGTGCGTGAGACTAGACAAACGAACATGTTCATCTTGAATAACAAGATGAGAGGCAACTGTATAGTTCTTCCCATAAACTGTTTAATTTTCCATAATAAGTCGAAACAGGCATGGATTTTAATTGCTCACACTTAGAAATTTAAGATTTTATTTGATGAATTCTAGGACCGTTTACCAATGCAAAACGAGTACGCAAATGATCCCAAAGGCGGTGAGCATCACGAAATTTAGAAAGTGTAGATTTTATCTCAGGATCAATTGTGTTAGTGAGCCAAGAAACAATCATGGCGTTGACTGTAACCCAATCCTCTTGCGTGTAGGGTGGGGCAGCGGCGGTGATGGAGCCGTTAAGAAAACCAAATTTGCGACGTGCCTCAAGGGCCATCTGAATATCTGCAGTCCAATCATCATAATTATCGAGTTTGAGACGGGTGGGAGTGATAAAGTCTCCGGGACGATCACCCGTGCCAAGATAAAAAGAGGAGTTTATATTGATGGAAGGCGGGGGTGGCGTTTTGTTTTGTGGTGAAGAGGATTCATCATCACCGGCCATGATGAGTTATAAGTGCCGAATTGTGGGAGGTTTAGGCGGCACAAATCAGTGCTACGTGATCGAAAATATCAACCTTAAAAGCAGGAGTCAGGGAGGAAATAAAGAAACAAAAGTGTAAGCGGCACCAATAAGAGGTACTGATGGAAATTATGAACCTTGAAAATAGGTGTCCAAGGTTCGAAACTTCGAATAAAGAGTAACAAAAAAATTCGAGTGACGTGTGTGTGGAGAACACAGTGAGGTAATCTCACGGAGAAAAAAAAATTTGTTTGAGATGGACGTGAGGTCTAGAGAGAAAAAATATTGTGCTAACCTTTGCTCTTGATACCATGTAAAATATTATTAATGATAAAGCTTGAACTTTTCTCATTGAGCCATCACAATATATATACAAGAGTTTTAAGAATCCGACAAAGAAAAGGAAACCTAACTATAACCTAACTAGAACATATGAAAATATATCTATATCAAAATAGAGTCCTACGTTATCTCCAACAAAAATTGAAGACATTCATGCATTTTTAGAGAGAGAAAACGCAAAAAATTAGGGTTTCCATACAGTGGCGTATCCAGGAATTACGGGATGGGGGTACGGATGAGAAAAAATCAAATAAAACAAAATACAATACTTGAGTTGATTTATGACTAAAAATTCAAATCAAAATACAATGCCAATATCAATTAATGATTCAAATTATAACTAATTTAAAACGACGAAAATACATAAGTTTCAAATAAATAAAAATTACAAGTGCATCCGACGACCTTTCATAGATTGGAAGCGATTAATTACATCATCATGAAGTTGAAGACTTTTGTGATTTTCCTCCACCTCTCTTCCAAAAAGATTATAAACTTTTGTTTTTCATCTTCCAAATCTAGTATATATAAAGGAAACATATTATTAGATATTAATTCCAAAGTCCCTTGTTTCAAATTACATTTCACAACATCTAATTCCAAATTCAACTAATTTCAATTCACAACCTCTATTTCAATTTCACAATTTCCAATCTCTAATTTCAATTCAAGTAATCTCAATTTCCATATTTCACAATTGCACAACATTTAAATTTCATTTTCATAATTTCTTATTTCAATTCAAAATATCAATTCACATCAAAATTCCATTCATCAGTTCACATCTAACATAAGTCTATAAATTAATACTCCAAATTCCATTCATCAGTTCGACAGTTCTGAGTTCACACAATCACACTTGACACTTCACATCTAACAAAAGTTCATCAGTTCTTTACTTCTTGGATTGGATTTTCATTCATAAAACTACTTCTAATCATATCTCCAAATTCCATTCATAAAAAAATGAGAAGTCTATAAATTAACAGAAATAATTAAATAAAAAAATACCTCAACCAATAGGGTTCTGGGCTTCTGGCGACTACCGTTCTGGCCTCCGAGCTCCGGCAAAGTGGTGACTGGCGTTCTGCCGTTCTGGCCTCCGGGCTCCGGCAAAGTGGCGACAAAAAGATATTGAGTAGTGTGAGGGAATAAAGAAAGAAAGAGAGAAGAAAAAGTATGAGGGAGAGGGAGAGGGAGTCAAAAAGAAAATAACGTTATACTGACAGAGAGCCTAGAGGTGAGGAGAGAGAAAGAAAGGGACGCGTGAGTAGTGTTGCTGGGTTGGACAGCGTAATTTTATTTTATTTTTCCTTTTTGCTTTTATTTTCTTCAAATTGTTTTTGGGGAATGTATCCACTGTACCCCTGTAAATCCGCCCCTGTTTCCATATGAACAGAGAGAATTTGGGGGGTGATCTTGGTGTGTGAACAGAGAAAATGAAGAGAGGAGAGAGAAAGTAACGGTAAATGGGGTAAATGCAGTGGGGGTATGGGTATGTGAACATGGGTTGGAACGGGTAATATTGCCTGGGTAAGAGAGTCAATAAATTCCAAATCATTAATGTGTGGTTGAGTTTATGTGGAATCAATGGGGATATAATGGGAAAAAAATTTGCCAATGAGGGTATTTTGGGCATAAATGTTGTACTTAAGTAGAAACGAAGCTTTATATTCCGGGACACCTTATGTAAGAAAAGAGAAGACTATAATATAGGACGAAGGGAGTACTATTTTTCTAGCACTCATTCGCATTAGAGCCATACCTGGTAAAAGAAACTTGTCTTGGAAGACGAATTGCTTCACCCAAGAATCTTTAACACCGTATTTCTTCATAAGCCAAATTTCACCTTGACCATCATTAAATATAGTTTCAAACAAAGGTGAGTATTTCAATCACTTACTTCTGCTGTGTCATACTTTGAGTTCACACCATTAGGTACTAAAATACGCGAAAACTTCTCTCTACTAAAATGGCATGACCATATACAATTTTCACTTGTAGAGTTCCAGTGAAGCGAGCCACGCAAGAAAGCCGCATTATTCACCCGTAGCTGAGATTGAGGAACATTACTAAGTATCCTCCATTAATTGGTATCGAGTGTCTGTATCTGGGCCATAAGCTTCTTACTAACCTTATACTTGAGGATTCTCAGTACTTTCAATTGGTGCGAACCTCAAGAGAACAAGATGCCATTGGATGTTGCTCAGCAATAACCTTAAACTTGAAGATTACATATAATGAAAGGATTCCACTTCCTGTAAGACTTTAAAATAATTTGGGGTATTTTTGGCTGCCATCCAAAGTTTGTGGCGTTGGATACACCCGCACCATAAACATAGTTTGTGGTGTTGAGGTCAAAATTTACTTTAAATATTTTGAGGTTTTTCTTTTCTTTTTGGACAATGAAAATTAATTAGGCTTATAGAAGAACGTTTAAATTGAAGCACCCTGATTATTTTGGAAGAGTGTTCAAAGCTGTACATATCAAACAAAAGTTCAACCAAACAATACCCATTAATCCATTATATTGCATGACCTGCTAGATTCGTTGATTTCGTTTTATGTTTTTATACATTGACTATTGAATTATTGATAAACTTTACTAATGTATAATTAGAGATGATCATATTTAAAGTTGTACATTGGTGATCGCATAAATAAAAGAGGAAATAGAAGAGGAGAGAACAATATAAAAGACTTGAACCCTAGTTTGTAAGCAACTTCGAATTTCAATCCTATTGACAGATTAATCAAGCAGTCAAACGACTCAAACCAATATAACTAAGTAATTTTCCTCTCAAAAAAAAAAAAGTAATTTACTGGTGCACCAATCATCTCAGCCAATTTACCCAAGTCATAGTTCCTAAATCCTAAACAAATTAAGACTTAAAAAATTAAGCATGATCTCATATAAAAATTTTAACATCCCAAAAAATAACTGTGAAATTTTTTCTGAAGCAACATCGTAAAAAGAAAAAAAAAAAAAAACAGGAAAGAGAGAAAGGATTACTCTATTTGACGCGCTGAGTTTTGTGTAATGTGTTTTCTCGTTGGACTTGGAAGCCGAAACGACAAATAAAGTGGAAAAGATGGAGTTTTGTAGTTTAGGTAGGCTAGGGTTAGTTTGTGATCGACAAATATACTTTTTATAACAATGACATATGCTAACTCTAAAAGAAATAAGAGTAAAAGTTTAAAGGGGAACAAATAAGATATAATAAATTATAAGACAATATTTTCTAAGATAACAAACATTTTAAAGATATTTATCATGGGGTGTTTGGCAAATGACAATTAGAGTTTTTGAAAAAAGAGAGTTTTGGGACACTTTTAGAGTTTAGTCAAAAACTCTAAAAGGGGTGTTTGGTAAAAGAGAGTTTTGGAATGAAAACTCTCAAAATGAAAAAGCTCCTAATAGGAGCTTTTTCTTTAGAGGATTAGGTAAAGATATGTTCAATGACTTTTTTGCCTCTAATAATAATACTACACATATGTATTAAAATGTCTATAAATGTCATTTCACACAAACAAATGACAATAAGCTTTTAGCAATCAGTTAATTGTTACCAAACACATTTATAAAAAAAAGTTGTCAAATCAGCAGTCAAATCTGCTGAACAAAAAGTTAAAACTCTAACAGCAAATTCTAAACTCTAACAGCTAAACTCTAAACTCTATTTGTCAAACAGGGCCCATACCTTTATCATACCTATATTTATCCCTTTTGCAAGCGGTTAGATGCGGTTCAAGCTAAGAAATCTCGAATTGAATATGATGACAATACCACTATCACCTACTTCTCGAAAGACAAGATATATAGGAAGAATGGAATAAAAAAGACTTTGACTCTGAAAATTTTCAAATATATGTATTTTATTTACCAAATATCAAATTCAAGAACTTTAACCCATAATCCCAAAACATGAAGAAGAAAAATATTACTTACCATTGTGAATATGTGATTGTCGACTTTCACAAAGCTTTTTCACTATTTGAATTCAAAAAAAAATCATAAAGGTGAAGAAAAAATTGATCAGAGATCGAATAAAAAATCGAATGAAATCAAACAACACCTAGGGCTCGTTCGGTATCAATGTGGTTTTCAGTTTTTTGGTTTTTTGTATTTAAAAGTCATATGATATATGTCCTATAATGGATAAAAAATTTGGTCAAACTTATTAGAAACATTATGATTTTGAAAACTGACAACTAAAATGTGAAAACCACTTTTTCTGGTTTCCTATTTTTTGTTGTTAGTTTTAAAAAACTCGAAAACGAAAAAAAAAACGATAACGAATAGGCCCTCAAACATATATGTCCTATAATGGATAAAAAAATTGGTCAAACTTATTAGAAACAAGATGATTTTGAAAACTGACAACTAAAAAGTGAAAACCACTTTTTCTGGTTTCTTATTTTTTGTTTTTAGTTTTCAAAAAAATTGAAAACTGAAAACAAAAAACGATAACGAACGGGCCCTCAAACATCTAACCAAACATGCTCTAAGTATATATTGTCCTACAGAACTCCTAAGTTGTACTGTACCCAGGACCTAAATATCAATCACTATAGTACAAACTTTTTGCATTGGTTACACTGATAAGCAAACGAATCGTGTTGGCTTCACTAGCTTTATTGTGGAAACTGGAAAGTCACAATACTACCTTTTAAGAATAAGAAGTGGACTACTTTTATGAGTGACTCAAAATAATTTGATGTGTTCAAAACAATGATCAACTTGATCATAGCACCTAGTATTCTACTACAAAAGTTATGCATAAGTTACAGTATTTCAATACTTTGATTTACGGAGAGTGAATCAACTCATCAAGCAATAATGGACCACGGTGAAATGGTCAGCTTCTATCGGTATTAACTTCTTTGTTCTTCCGCAGTACTTAGGACGTCACAAAGTATTGTAAAGTCGATACTGTAATTTAAACTACTAATATGACAACTAAATCTGGACGTCAAGAGTTGATCATAATAGAGAGCTTAGGGTCTGTTCTCTTCGGCATAAAACAACTGAACTGAACTGAACTGAACTGAATTAAATTATAATTAATTAATAGTAATGATAATAATTTAGGAACTGAACTGAACTAAACTGAACTGAACTGAAAATAAGCTGGAGAGAACAAGCCCTTAGTCAATATACATCTACTAAATAGAACAATATAGTTATGCAGCTGCAAGCTACAATATTCACCATGTCATCTGCAACATATTGAGAACTGTCATTGTTTTACATGATTACACTGTTTCTTCATTATACTGTTTCAATGATGGCAGTATATAGACTTTGAACATTCAAAGAAAGAGTTGGATTCGCCCCCATCAAACTCTAACCTGATAAGTTACAATTGCTACTAATACACACTCAAGAGCTCAACTAAAAGGGGCAAAACTATAACAATTTCACACTAAAAAGGTGATGATCAAATTGTTGAATATTAGATTAAGCAAACCAACTAATTACTTGTAATTAACACTAAGCAACAATCAATGGAAAGTAATGAAACTAAGAACAAATAAGAAAGCAATGAAAAGCACACCGATTAACGTGGGAAAACCCGAGCACTGGGAGAAAAAACCCACCAAGCAAGCACCTTTGATTAATGAAGAAAATGGATGAACAATACAAGCATTAATGGAGGTTTTAATGCTATTTTCTCTCTCCTCTTTCACCAAACCCTAGGTTAATCTCTCTTTGTGTGTGTGATAACCTAAAACATGAAAGAAGGGGGTTTATATAGTTTTAGGGGGTTAATACAAATCAAGGGTCGAGATTAAAGCTTGAAATCGCAAAAAATCCCGACAGATCTGAGTTGCCGGGCGAGCTCGAAGAAACGCTCGCCGGGTCAAGCGCCCGCCCGGGTCCAAGACCAGCCCGCCCGGCCCACACGCCCGCCCCGGCCCAAGACCCGCCCCCGGTGCGAGGCTCACAAGGAGTATTCTCGCCTTCGAGGCGTAACCAAACCACGAGCGGCCCGCCCGGCCGGGGGTCCTGCCCCGCCGGCCCCAATGCTTGCCCGCCTGGGCTGGGCTCCGTGGCTTGAACCTCTTGGATTTCGTCGCAGGGCCGAGGCCGCTTAGGCCGCGCCTTGGGTTGCCTTCGTCGGCAACAATCTCCCACTTGGAGATTTGGGCAAACAAAGATTTCAAACCACCAATGCAATCCCATAAGCAACACCATATACAAACCCCATATAAGTCATCATCATCCAAACCATCATGTTCATGCTCCCACCTAGATGCAAACCCGAGCATTACCACCATGCTCCCACCTAGGCTAAGCACCTCCATGACATCACATCTCCACTACATCAAGGAAAATACATTTAAGTTAGCACCAACTTCTATACAAAGACATACATCAAAGTCTACACCGACTTTGATTCTCAACAACACCATCTCCAATTCATTGTAACATCCCTACACAAACCTACACACCCTCCTAACCCGGAGGTCGGTTCATCTAAAAGGCATCACAACGAAATGAAGATTTCTCCCTTTTCAACCAAGAGAAATCCACTTCCTTTCCAACCAAAGAAGCACATTGAGGTATAAACCAACCCCAACAAAACAATAATCACCTAAGCCAAAGAAGCTTCTCATTGTTCTAGAAACAACCTCACATTGCTCCCACTTGAACAAAACACCCTTTGCTCCACTTAGGATTTCCGGCACATCATGCTTGTGTGCCGCCCTTCACCTTGTGCGCTTACCGGTCAATTTGCCACCGGGATACCGCTTCACCGCGGTTCTCATCCCTTTGCCCACTATTGATAGATTCCCGACCAAACGACACCTTCCATGAAGTTCTCACCCCAATTCCGGGCTCCTTTCTTGTGCCTCCCATGGTGTAAAGTGTTCCATTTCTTGTCCCTCGAGCTATGACCATAGCTCCCTTGACAATCTTGCAAGAACCACCATCAAACACAATCTTGTGACCCGACTTGGCAAGTTGAGTAACCGATATCAAGCTTTTCTTCAACCTTGGGATGAACTTGACATCTTTCAACTCCAACAAGCCACCATGAGTGAGTTTCACACTCACATCACCTTGCCCCATGACTTGCACTACCTTGCCATCCGCAAGATAGGCTTCTCCAAGCTTTTCGGATTTGAAATTCCGAAACAACTCCTTGCATGGTGAGGAATGGTGAGAAGAACCCGAATCCAAGACCCATGATCCCGAGCACCCAACCAACTCTTCCGGGTCTACCATGCTTACCATCAAAACATCGGAATCGTACTCCGAAATCAAGTTAGTTGATGCATCATCTTCTTCATCACTATCTTGAACCTTCTTCTTCCTTTTCCCATTCCCTCTCTTTGGACAATCTCTCTTCAAGTGCCCTTCATCACCACACCCCCAACACACCACATGAGCTCCTCCATTCGATTTCCCATGCCCTCTTGACTTCGATCTTCCATGACTTGCATTACCTCTTTGTTGATTCCTTCTCCCCCTACTTTCACTACTATATGCACCACCCAATGATTCACCGGACTCTCTCCTTCGAATGCTCTCACTCAAAATCAAGTCCCTCACATCCTTAAATTTCAACTTCTCTTTCTTGGGAGGAGTTGCTAATGGCGGTCACCATAGTTTCCCATGACAAGGGTAAAGAAGACAACAAAATCAATGCCTTCACTTCATCCTCAAATTTGATATCCACCGAAGACAATTGACCCAAAATCAAATTAATCTCATTGATGTGTTCGGCGGTCGAACTACCATCAACCATCTCCATGTCAAACAAACGGCGCATCAAGTATACTTTGTTGATAGCCGACGGTTTCTCATACATACTTGACAAGGTTTCCATCAAACCCGCCGTTGTTTTCGCATCCTTGACATTGAAAGCCACACTCCGGGCTAATGTCAATCTCACCACACCAAGAGCTTGTCGGTCAAGCACTTTCCATTCATCCTCCTTCATACCACTTGGCCTTTTGCCTTCAAGTGGTAGGAAGAGATTCTTTTGGTAAAAATAATCCTCTATTTGCATCTTCCAAAAGCCAAATCTTTCCCATCAAACCTCTCAAGTCTCACCTTTCCATCCTCCATTGTTGAATAACAACCCAAGTTCAAAAATCACAACTTTATATCCACAAAGCAAAAAACTTTGAACTCCAATCCACAAATAACTAGTTTTGCATACAAATCTAATTCAACTTTCCCCCAAGTTAAAACCTTAGCTCTTGATACCAATTGTTGAATATTAGATTAAGCAAACCAACTAATTACTTGTAATTAACATTAAGCAACAATCAATGGAAAGTAATGAAACTAAGAACAAATAAGAAAGCAATGAAAAGCACACCGATTAACGTGGGAAAACCCGAGCACCGGGAGAAAAAACCCACCAAGCAAGCACCTTTGATTAATGAAGAAAATGGATGAACAATACAAGCATTAATGGAGGTTTTAATGCTATTTTCTCTCTCCTCTTTCACCAAACCCTAGGTTAATCTCTCTTTGTGTGTGTGATAACCTAAAACATGAAAGAAGGGGGTTTATATAGTTTTAGGGGGTTAATACAAATCAAGGGTCGAGATTAAAGCTTGAAATCTCAAAAAATCCCGACAGATCTGAGTTACCCGGGCGAGCTCGAAGAAACGCTCGCCCGGGCCAAGTCGCCCGCCCGGGCCCAAGACCAGCCCGCCCGGGCCCACACGCCCGCCCGGGTCCAAGACCAGCCCGCCCGGTGCAGGCTCACAAGGAGTATTCCGCCTTCGAGCGGAACCAAACCACAAGACGAGCCCCGCCCGGCCGGGGGTCCCGCCTGCGGGCTCACTGCCGCCTGGCCCCGATGCTCGCCCCGCCGGGCCGGGCTCCGTGGCTTGAACCTCTTGCGGCTGGCCGAGGCTCGGGCCGCGCCTAGGTTGCCTTCGTGTGGCTGTGCTTGTTTGCACAAGACTCCACACATGCCCAACACAAATAATTAATTAGTTAACTCATGAAACTTTAGGATGACCAAGCAAAGATATATACCTGCTTCTTCATGAGCTTTGGCCTAGAGTTGCATATTTATCAGTCAAGTGAAGTGTTAAGACGGCGAAGCTGACAATCAATTGTTCTATTTTTGAGTCCCTTACTTGATGAAGTGATATAATAACCTATGAATACAATCTCGCAATTCAAGGAACGCTTTTGAAGCTTGAACAATAGCTCACAAAGCTCATATTCCTTCCATAGTCTCTCTTCTTTCCTCGCATGAGAGTCTCCGTAAATGATTTACCGTCCTTTCTACCGTAACTCGACACATTAACAACAAGCCGCTCCAAAACATTTCCAACCTCCAGAATATATTCTAGGATCATGAACTCACCTTCATACCCCCCGAAGTATCTTAATTCCATGTCAGGAGCTTAGTGAGCAAACAATTAGGTACATAATCCACAATATCCCACTTAGTTTTCCTAGCATTTTTTAACATAGCCATAATCTTTCAATGACCGGCTCAAAACCTCCAAATTAGGTGAGCGGCGCATAGAAAAAGCAATGACTCACTCCGACCACCGTGCTTACTCAAGGTCATATTAAGGTGGATCAAATTATGGAAGATTGGCAGTGCGATGTAATCCACATCAATGAATGCGTCGAATGCAGAATTTTTAATGCGAAGGGACCTTGCACTTAACAGCCCTCGAGCAAGCTGTGATGATAGGGTATATGCATCTTCTCGTTGTCCGCGTAAACTCAATACGTAACAATGAAATATATGCACTCCGCAACCGAATTTGGGATTCTAACAAATTAGTAATCTACTAAACCACCTTTTATAACAAGGTGTTCTAAATTCGGCACATCAATCACAAAACTACAGCCTGACCCGACATTTATAGCCAAAGACTTCAATTTCGGAGCTGCTATCTCCCCCAAGACACTCAAACTCAGTTGCAAACCATGAATTACCAAAATCCAGAGACAAATCTTGCAATTGTGGGCTAGACTTACAAAGGGTGTCCATCAATTGATAATTTAACTCAAAGATACAAACATAAAACTTGTTCAAATTAGGAAGACAAACAATTCCATTTTCAGGCAATCTACATAACAATCCTGAGGTCAATTTAAGGACTACCAAAGAAGAGTTTTCAAGAATACAACACGGTAGTATAATATTAACTGTATCAGAACAGGTTACCTCAATCTGCTCAACATTTCGATCGCAAACGTGGTGAATTATGCATTCCAAAACAGCGGAGTAAAACTTCCATGTATTTTCATCATAAAGAGAGGGTAAAGCAAGATGGAAGCTGTGGATTTTTGGCAAGGTGAGCTGATGGAAGATATGGTCAACGGCGATGATAAGTTGAGGAATGATGTGATTGTGGCGGACATATTGGCGAGTATAGTCGAAGGATAGGTGGATGAGTTGTGTCCAGAGGTGGCACCAACGACGGGATAGAACGGAGGTGGTTGCGGCGTTGTGGATGTTGAGATGAGAGAGAATTTCGACGATGAGATTGTCTGGGAGTGAGCTTAACCGATCTTCTCCTGTTTTGCTTGTTTTGTTGCTTCCTAAGGTGTTCTCCATCTTGGGGTTTGGTTGTGTTGCTGCGTGATGTTCCAATTTTGGAGATCGGGGTTGTTTCTTCTTCACCACCAACCTCGAATATGAGAAGGGTGAAACCGTGAAAGTGAAACCGAGAGCGAGGTAGGGAATAGGGGTGGCAATCCAATTTGGATCCGATCCTACTCCGCTCCGATCAGGAGGAAAAAAATTCGAGCCGACTGATAAAAAACATTATCGGAATCTGAATCCGTTCAAAAAGTCCAAATCCGAGTCGGAGGAGGGACGGAGTCAGTCCCATAAAAAAGTCCGACATCCAAATTCGACTCCGACTTTAAGTCAATTAATCCCTTTTTTTTTCATATGGTAACCTTTTAAAATCTTAAGTTATACCCTACCGTTAATATCTACCATAGTGACCGTTTTTTTTTAAATATAGTAACTCTTTCTTTACATTAATTTATCAGGATGAAATTTTCACTTTTTGAAACAGTAATATTTTTTTTTTCACATAGTCAAACTTCAGAATCTATATCTACTCATCTTTTATATATGTATTTTTTTTATATAATGACTTTTTTTTTCATAAATCACATGAATTAGCTTTAGGTCCACACTAATTTAATGTTGACCAAGTCCATATAAGGTTTTTATACATGAGCAATGGCCGGACAATTAAAATAACAAGTACTCTACAATTGCAGGATAAGATATTATTAAATCTTTATAAGAGAGCAATGCAAATGAATAAAAAACATAACATTCCACAGCTAAAAGTCTGCACCACTTAATTTTCAAAAAAAAAAAAAAGTCTGCACCACTTAGAAAAACATTAAATTAGCAATCTTGAAATTTTCACTTCTGGGAGCATTTTTGTAACTTTGAAAACTTTGGATTCAATGCCAACAAGCCGAAAGAAGAAACTCCGAGAACTGTTGTACGTTTACATTCTCCAGATTCAATATGAACGACTGAAAAGACCATGGCAGCTGCCACTACAACCAGCTGTAGAAGCCAATACTTCCACACTACCCATTTGCAGTAGAGGAATATACGATAGAGGATTATCCGTATGTTTTACAACAAATACCTTCATCCACGAATCTTTAACTCCGTAGTCTTTCATTGCCCAAATCTCACATCGACGATCAGCATTAAATATAGTACTGAAACAAAGGCAAGAATCAAGTATCAAGAATGCTAAGGGAGGCGTGATAGTAGTAGCGGTTTATTTCACCGGGTAATGGAATGCGCACAAACTTTACATATCCAAAGTGGAATGACAATATACACTTTTCTTTGTTAAAGTGTATGTGAAGTGAATCCTTGAAGAAAACTGCACTATCCCAAAACAAATTGTAGAAGGATACACTTCTTGTTACTATGTTCCTAAGGCACTAGAGTATTTCCTACATAGTTCTTTGTTATTTTGTCTTGTAGTTAATTATTACTCTTGTCTGTAATGAGGTGGCAGTACTATTCTGTCATACCAGAATATCCACCTAGGTAGTGGGTGTGTGCTAGAATGAATGTGTCATCTCACTGATGTGAGGTATATATATGTAAGGGGTGTCTCCTCATTAGAATCACAAGGAAGATAATAGAATTGCTTGCTACTGTTCCATTCTTGTTTTCTCTCTAAGGCTGATAAATCAATCTGGGCAGCAATATTTAACATGGTATCAAAGCCAGACCCACAGCTGGGACCGTTAATTACTCTGGGCCAATTGAAAAAGGGACCTCACATGTGAGGGGGAGTGTTGAAGCTATTATGTGTAGCGCACACCACATGTGAGTGTCCCACATTGATTAAAGAAGATAGATGAGTTCACTTTATAATGCAAAGGGGCTACTCCCCTTATTGCCATATGGTTTTAAGGTGGAACCTCCTTTGTCTTGTGAAGTCGACTATCTCTCATTGTGATGGGTGCGGCCCAGGCCCATATTTAATATGGTATCAGAGCTGAGTGCTCATTAGTCTGAGAAATCGAAAGAATAGTGTTAGCAAAATTTCTTCATCTCTTGTTTCTATCTACAAAATTCCGCTGCAAATCATCCTTCAGTTTTCCTGTGTTTCTTCTTGAATCCATCTTTAAAATGGGAGATAAGAATGGAAAAGTTTCTCTATCAGACATCCAAAATCCTTTGTACCTCCATCCTTCAGATGGACCTCACACTGTGAGTGTTGAAAAACTCACTGGAGTTGCAAACTACAGATCATGGCGTTGCTCTATGGAGATTGCTCTTGCTTCCAAACGCAAGTTAGGGTTTGTGACTGGTACAATGAAGAGAGATGTGACTGAAAAAGAGAAGCAAGATCAATGGGACACCTGTAATAACATGGTGATAGCCTGGATAACTTCATCTCTTACAAACACCATTAGAGATTCAGTTCTGTATCTGGGAACAGCAAGGGAAATCTGGAGACAACTTAAGCTTAGGTTCTCATTGACAAATGGAACCAGGAAGTACAAACTCAACAAAGATGTGTTTGAACACAAACAACTGGGAAGGTCAGTGAGTGAATACTATACCTCAATGAGGGCAATGTGGGAAGAGATTGATGCCATGAATCATCTTCCTCCTATCACCACCATGACAGAAGAAATAAATGAGTTTGTGAGTGTGATGAATGTTCAAAAGGAAGAACTAAGGTTGTTCCAATTCTTAAATGGGCTTGATGAAGATTATACTGCTCAGAGGAGCCAATTGCTCATGGCTGTAACCTTACCTACTGTTGAGATGGCTTGTGCAGCCATACAACAGGAAGAAGCTCAGAGAGAAGTATTGAATGTGGTGAAATCCGAGTCAGATGCTTCAGCTTTGTACAGTAAGGGCAGTGAGGAGTCATGCTCAGCTTATGGTGGCAAAAATCACACCAAGGAGAGGTGTTGGTTTGTGGTAGGTCATCCCAAGTGGCATCCTAAATACAAGAGAGAGCAGAAGGCCAAGGAAGGAACTATCTCAAGCTCAAGTTCAACTCTGAATCAAAAGGGTAAATGGAACAAGGGCAAAAATCCACAGAGATGGGCTGGTAATGTGAGCACAACTGAGAGTGTGAACATTACAGCACAACAGTTGGAGCAACTGCTGAAACTCATACCATCCAGCACCAAAGGTGGCTCAGAGACTGAGGATGAACTAGACTCAAGCTTTGCAGGTATGGTCTCATGTTATTCTGCATCTACTGTGTTGAATGACTGGATAATTGACTCAGGAGCTAGTGATCACATGACTGCTGCATTTGGTAACTTAAGTGATGGTGCGATGACACAAAGTAAGCCTAAAATAAATTTACCTAATGGCAAAACTGCAAGTATCTCTCACAAGGGAACAGTGAAGTTGAAAAATGGCTTGCAACTTGAAAATGTGTTGTGTGTACCTGATTTCAAATATAATTTGCTATCTGTAAACAAACTTGCTCAGGATAGCAAATGCCAAGTGATTTTTTATCCTACATTCTGCATTATACAGGATTGTGCTTCTCATAAAATTAGAGGGTTTGGTCAAGCCAAGCATGGACTGTATTACTTAGTGGATGAACCAGTGAAGGTGGTAAAGAACCTGTTACGAATAAAAACAATACAGCAAGGGAAAAAGAAGGAAGAATGTATTAGTCTGAATTGCAGATCATAGCCTGTTAGTCTAAATTTATCTAAGACTAATCAATGTGTGTTGTGGCACAATAGACTAGGATATGCTCCATTTGAAAAACTGAAACAGATTGGTTGTATTGACAATGCTATTGATGTTGAAGGTGTATGTCTGACATGTCCTATGGCTAAGTTTTGCAACTTACCATTCACTGCTAGCAAGTCTTGTGCTACTTCTGCTTTTGAATTGATTCACCTAGATGTATGGGGATCCTACAGGGTGAGTACCAGGTACAAACACTGGTATTTTTTACGGTTATTTCACCAAATACCCCTGACAAATAAATTTATTCACCAAATACCCCCACTTTTTTCAAAATTCACCAGATACCCCTGACCTATGAAAAAATTCACCAGATGCCCTTATTGACTAACAGAGTTAACTCCGTTAGTCATTAGCCCTAATTAATCCTAAAAAATCCTAATTAACCCTAAAAAACCCTAATTAAACCTAACTAAACCCTAAGTAAACCTAAAAACCCTAACTCTCTCTCTCCCTAACCCAACCCCACCCCCAACCCTAGAGCCACCACCCAACCCCAGCCCCGCCCCCCCCCCCCCTCCCCCCCTCCCCTCTCCCTCCATAGCAGCGGCCCACGCAGCCCCCTCCCCTCCCATCCCCCACCCGACGCACCCCACACATACACCCTCCCCAGCCCCCACCCCCACGCACCCACCCCCACCCACCACCCCCCAAACCACCCCCGACCCACCACCCCCCCACAACAACCCCGGCCCACCACCACCTCCCGTCCCCCTTTGAAGCTCGCGCCTCCCCTTCCCCCTCCCCCGCCGGAAAATCACTCCCCTCCCCCTTCCCCTTCGACGCGCCTCCCCCCCCTCCTCCCTCTCCCCTTCCCGAAGCCCCCTCCCCCCTCCCCCGCATACGCCGCGTGCGGCTCCCCCTCCCCTCACCTGTGCGGCGGCGCCACGGCTCCCCCTCCCCCACCGCAAAATCGTGAATCCCGAGCCCCCCACCCCTTCGAACTCAATCGATGACTCCGGATTTCTTAAACGCTAATGGCGGACTTGGCCGGCGAGTGGGATGCGCCACGAAGGGGAAGCGCGGGCACACGTGGAGGGGGGGGGGAGGGGCCTGCGTGGGGGTTGTCGAGGGGAGGGGAGGGGAGGCTGCGTGGGCTGTTGCGGGGAAGGGGGAGGGGGTGGGTTGGGGTGGGTGGGTCGTGGGTCTAAGGCTTGGGGGGTGAGTCAAGTTAGGGAGAGAGAGTTAGGGTGTTTAGGGTTTACTTAGGGTTTAATTAGGGTTTAGTTAGGTTTAATTAGGTTTAATTATGGTTTTTTAGGTTAATTAGTTAATTAGTTAACGGAACACTAACGTCCGTTAGTCAAAAGGGCATTTTGGGTAATTTTTTTAAAAGTGAGGGGTATCTGGTGAATTTTTTCATAGGTTAGGGGTATCTGGTGAATTTTGAAAAAAGTGGGGGTATTTGGTGAATAAATTTATTTGTCAGGGGTATTTGGTGAAATAACCGTATTTTTTAACAATAGTAGATGACTATTCAAGAGCCACATGGGTACATCTCATGAAAAGCAAGTCTGAATCCTTTGATGTGATTGAAATGTTTGTTAATTTTGTTGATAATCAGTTTCAGAAAAGAGTAAAGCATATCAGAAGTGATAATGCTTTAGAGTTTGATGATGTAAAATGCAGGAAGTTTTTTGCAAATTTGGGCATAGCACATCAAACATCTTGTGTTGATAGACCCCAACAGAATGGGAGGGTAGAAAGAAAACACAGGAACCTTTTAGAGATGGCTAGGGCTCTCAGGTTTCAATCTGGGTTACCTCCTAGTTACTGGGGAGATTGTGTTCTCACAGCCACACATATAATCAATAGGTTACCTACACCTATTCTTCACAACAAAACACCCTATGAAATGCTCTTCAATCATAAACTTGATTACTCTGCCTTGAAGTCCATTGGTTGTCTTGCTCTGGCTTATAATCCTACTGTTACTAAAGACAAACTAGCACCTAGAGGAGTACCATGCTTGTTCCTAAGGTACCCCCAAAGTTAGAAAGGTTACTGACATCGAATTTACTCACTAAGTAAGTGTTCACCTCCCGAGGATGTAAAATTCCATGAACACATCTTTCCATGTAACCTACACAACAAAGCTCAGCCTTACTTTCAACCCCAACCTGTCACCATTCCTAATCTAAACCCAACACTTGTCTCTTTAATTGACACTACCTTGGATGAAATCATATCACCACAAACTGACACCACTTCTGCTGACCCAGAAAATCAAGCACCTGAAACCTCATATCCTGAACCACCTCTTCAGCCTGATCCTACCCCTATCCTACCTAGAAGATCTACCAGCCCAACAAAAACCACCTGGGTGGTTGACTGACTATGTTCATCAAGCATCCAATGAACCGAGCTCGCACTTTGTTGCTAACAGCTACAACCACGGTGAGCCCCGAGTTACGTGCCTTTATGACTCGGTTACATCGGCACCATGATCCTGTTAGTTTTAAAGAAGCGGTGCGGCAAGATCACTTGGGTTCGATCAATGAATGAAGAATTGTCGGCTTTGGAATCCAACAATACACGGGAAATTACTCAATTACCACCAGGCAAACAAGCCATAGGCTGCAAGTGGATTTACAAAACAAAACTCCATCCAGATGGTTCTGTTGACATATATAAATCTAGGTTGGTTGTCCTAGGATGCAGACAGAAATATGGCATAGATTATGGTGAAACGTTTGCTCCAGTGGCTAAACTCACCACTGTGAGATCTCTTTTAGCAGTTGCAGCCATGGAAGGGTGGTCTCTTTGTCAAATGGATGTAAAGAATGCATTTTTGCATGGTGAACTTCAAGAAGATGTATATATGAAGTTTCCTACTGGCTATTCTGGTGCAGGATCTAGGATTCATCTTGCTCAGGGGGAGCAATCTCAGTCTCCTAAGGTGTGCAAGTTGTTGAAATCCCTTTATGGCTTGAAACAAGCCCCTAGACAGTGGTTTGCCAAACTGTCTAGTGCCCTGAAACAATTTGGCTTTACTCAATCCAAATCAGATTACTCTTTGTTCACTCAAACACAAGGCACTTCTTTCATAGCCATTTTGGTGTATGTTGATGACCTAATCCTAGCTTCCAACTCTAATCTTCTTCTTACTCAAGCTAAACAGTTTCTCACCTCATCATTTCATATGAAAGATTTAGGTGACTTGAACTATTTTTTAGGCATTGAAGTCTCTAGGTTCTCTCAAGGCATCTTCATTTCACAACACAAATAGACCATAGACCACATATCTCATCCAAACCTATGGCCTCACTAATGCCAGGAAACTCCAACTGCCTATGGAACCACATCTTAAACTTACACCTGAATTGGGAGATCCTCTTCCTAATCCCCTTGTCTATCAAAGGCTAGTAGGTAAGCTTCTCTACCTAACTCTAACTAGACCAGATATCACATATCATGTACACATTCTCAGCCAATTCATGCAAAAACCAACCACTGTTCACCTACAAGCAGCCAAAAGAATCCTTAGATACCTTCTCACCAACCCAGGTCAAGGTCTCCTTCTTGCCTCTAAGTCTGCAGCTATACTTACTGCTTATTGTGACAGTGATTGGGCAAGGGTGTCCCATGTCTAGAAAGTCCACAACAGGCTATTGTGTACTCCTAGGCTCCTCACATGTCTCTTGGAAAGCTAAAAAACAGCAAGTGGTGGCCAGATCCACAGCTGAAGTAGAGTATAGAGCCATGGCTCTCACTATATGTGAACTTACTTGGCTCACTCAACTGCTCAAGGAACTAGGTCTCAAAGATCTCTCTACTGAAGTACTCAAATGTGACAACAAAGCTGCCTTGTCCATAGCAGTCAATCCAGTTCAACATGAACGTACTAAACATGTTGAAATAGATTGTCACTATGTTAGAGATAAGGTTCAAGATGGCAGTATTCACACTGAATACGTTCCTACTCAGGATCAAATTGCAGACATGTTTACTAAGCTAGTTACAGTGGCACATCATCAACATCTCATGCACAAGCTGGGAGTTCTGGCTCAGCCTCCACTACCAACTTGAGGGGGAGTGTAGAAGGATACACTTCTTGTTACTATGTTCCTAAGGCACTAGAGTATTTCCTACATAGCTATTACTGTTATGTTGTCTTGTAGTTAATTATTACTCTTGTCTGTAATGAGGTGGCAGTACTATTCTGTCATACCAGAATATCCACCTAGGTAGTGGGTGTGTGCTAGAATGAATGTGTCATCTCACTGATGTGAGGTAAATATATGTAAGGGGTGTCTCCTCATTAGAATCACAAGGAAGATAATAGAATTGCTTGCTACTGTTCCATTCTTGTTTTCTCTCTAAGACTGATAAATCAATCTGGGCAGCAATATCTTCACAAATAATCCAGCAGTTCAGTAGTACTAATAGTGCTCCATTTGTTGGTACCAATTGTTCGTATTTCTGTTACATAACTTCTCGTTACTCCATGATAACGCTTAAGGACTCGAAGTACTTTGAATTGCTGCGAAACATGACCCAACCCCACACCATTTACAGAGCAACACGGTGTACGCGCTTCCTTAACTATCAGATATTGCCCTGTTAGCAAATTGTATACAACATAAGGACCCCAATCTGAGGACTTTAAAAAGATCACTCCGTTGCAATCATTAACAGGATTTAAGTACTGCTGATTTGGAATTCTGAATTGGATCTTGAACCTGATCATCGCATCAGCATTTACAACAAGATTTCCCGTTTCATCAACCTTACGGTGCTTGTATAAGTCAAGCAGCAGAAAATCTCACTTCGCATTATAGAAATTACCACGAAGCAATACAATAGAATAGCAACCATGACAACGGCGTAAATCAGCAAACTCAGGATCAGTATGATACCATACCAATCTTTGCAAACAAGCTTACATATCAAACATGCTTTAGTTGGGAGTCTTGATAAAATATCCCATATGATTGGTGACGGGATTTCTTCAAATAAGCAACCACTCTGTTTCACTTTCTTCGTTATTCCAAGTTTTGCGATCTCTACATTTAAGCACAAGTTTAAGCCACTCATTAGAAAGTGTGGTTATATACGTATTACTAATATAATCGGTTCAAACGTCAACATAAACAACATATTCTTAAACTATTGATTTTTTGTCGGAAAATCCCAATAAAACACAAGTTTTGTAGGGAAGGACCTCATAATTTTTTTGTCTAAATAGACCTATTAAAATACTTTCGGTTGTTAATAACAACAATTTTATGAATTTCAGGCCAAAACACAAAATTCCGACGTTGATCTTTTTGGTGTTTGGTGTTTTAGACAAAAAAAAATTTAATAGTTCCTTCCCTACAAAACTTGTGTTTTATAGGTACTTTCTGAGCTCTATCATAGATTCCTCCAAATGTCACATGGTATGAAAAAAAAATGTACAATGTGCTCATAATTCTAAATACTGCTATATACAATTAACTTCTTTGATACATCATACATGCTCCGTCTAGAGGAAATATTATAAGTATCCAATTTATAGCGTGATTGAAGTGTAGAAGTATTATAAGTTAATAATAATGACATAAAACTCAATCCCTAATTCACCAATATGATAGAAATATAGAACAAATACAAGTTAATAATAACAACTCAGGAACATGATTTCACATATAAAAAACCAGAGAATATAAAATCTATTATTTAACTACATCAAAACATTAGAGAAAAAAAAAAAGATTTACATTTTATATTCCTAGAAATCTTACCTGATGAGTGAAAAGTGGTATGATGGTTCCTTCTTCAGACTACCATTTTTCTTCGCCAGTCAATATCCCACTTCTTCATACTACTTTTCTAATTCAATGTTAAATTGTTAATTCGAAAATTTAAAAAAATTTCACCAAATTTAATGATAATTCAGAACTAACTAAACCTAAATTTAGAATAGAAAGTTGAAAGTTGAAATAGAAATTAAAGAGGCGGAGGATGAGTTTGGGAGGATTCAATGATTCATTAATGGAGTTTTGGGAAATTGAAGCGTGTGTTTCTTCGGGTATTGGGAATCGAGAGATCAAAGATGGAAATGGAAAGCCAGCGTTTCACAGTAATTGAAGGTAATTTTGGGCCCAATTCATAGTTAAGCCAATAAATTTTTTTTTTTTTTTGTAAACAAAGCCTTTCATTCCTTAACTAACTACTACCTCCGTTTCATATTAATAGTTACATTTACACTTTTTAAGTACGCGACGCACTACTTTGCCTTTATATCTCTAATTTTGTATTTGTAAAAAATATAAAAGTTGATATTCTAAAACTACATATCGGGCATCGAATAAAACAAGACTTCGCATGACTATATTTTCTAACCATAATTCACAAATGATAATCGAAAGGAAAATTTGTGAATAGTGTCAAAAGCTGAAAGTGTAACTATTAATATGAAACGGAGGTAATAGTATTTAGGCCCGAGGCGATGCCCTGGGGTTTTCTCTCCCTTTTTTTAATTCTATATTGTTGTATGCACAACAATTTAAGGCAGTATCACTTTCAAACTTTTTGGAGGGTACTTTTTGACCCATTTAATGTAAAATAATGGGGAAAAGTGAAAAGTAGTACTTTTGGGTGGGAAAAGATAAAAACAAATATAATAAGTATTACTTTATGATAGGCCAAGTACCCAAAATAAGGAAAGCTTCTAACAATGTAGCAATTAAAAAAGAAGCTGAACCATTTAAGGAAAATGTAGCAATTAAAAAAAACGGAGGGAGTAGTAGTTAAATAAGTCATCTCATACTCATTTAAAAAAGTCATCTCCTTGATTATATGGATTTCAAAAGTTTTCCATTCATATATCATCATTAATTTTGATTAAATAAGCAATAATAGTATGGTGGAGTGATGGTTGGATCTCTTTCTTTCATATTTGAGGTTGTGGGTTCGAATCTTCACGTTAACAATACTTTTTTTTTAACTATATGAGAAAGACGTTGATAGAATGTTATTGAATGAAGGATGGTGACACGTGGCACATATACGTTCTGGGAACACTTTTTAATATATTAGTATAGATATGGTTTAGAATATTACAATCCGAAATTAAGAGTTCCATACAATAACTAGGAGGCCTAAGGAAAGTCCTAGTTACATTACATTCCATCTCCTCAACCCTACACTTTTGGGCTAAGCAATCCGCTACACGATTGAACTTCCTATAACAGTGCTTAATCTGAATCCCCGGAAGCTTCTCGAGCCACCGCCTGCAATTGGTAGTAGGGGTGTTCGCGGGTTGGGATGTAACCCAACCCAAACCGCAAATCTACGGTTTGACATTTACTCAACCCAAACCGCACTTCTGCCGAAACCAACCCAAATCGAACCGCGCGAAACGGTTTGGTGCAGTTTGGTTTGCGGTTTAACCATTTTTTTTCCTCCGTGACATTAATTTTGTAATGTAAGAGTAAAAAAAATTGGTAATAAATATAAAGAGTCCAAATAAATATGAAGTCTAAAACCTAATACTCGTATTAGTATACTCGTATGCCAGCTTGTCAAGTGTATATTAAAAAAAATCAAAATAGTTTAAATAATATTTGAAAAAATCATATAATACTGCGGTTTACGGTGCGGTGTCGGTTTACAAAAATTCAAACCCAACCCAAACCGCAAACCGCGGTTTGCTTGAAATCATAACCCAAACCGCAATTTTGAAACTGCAAACCAACCCAAACCACGAAAAAACAGTTTGGGTTGCGGTTTGATCATGCGGTCCAGACCGCACTCTGCACAGCCCTAATTGGTAGTCACATTATGATAGAAGTCATAATGTTCATTAGTAATATTCAATCGCGTTCTGACAATCCAAATAGATGATTGCATGATGTAACTGTTGTGAATCCACAAAATACAAAGCCTCAAGGATTGTCAAGAGCTCCGCTGCAAGAGAATGATTAGTAAATAAAGACAGTTTTCCCAAATCCCAAGAGTCATTGACCCCTACTATCTCGAACAACACCCCCCATTTCCACAGCCTCCCCAAGACTAATAAAGAAAGCATCAACATGGATCATAAGGTACTCTAGAGGATGGTTTAAACCTGGGTCTACATGATTGGGGCAAGTCTGACTAGAAGCACGAATATACTCCCCCCGCGTAACCCGAGGCTCGAAAAATGATCACATTAATAGGGGAAGGATCACATGCATTAAAAACACAATTATTTCGATCTTTCCAAATTTCATGACACATAAGGAAAGACACTCATCCACGGAATGCCCCAGAACATAGCCTTCGACGCCATATTCTCCTTCAACCATTCCAATTTTTTGTATATTTTTTGAGGCACTATGCAGTTGCTCACCTTGCACATGACTTTAGACGGGCCTGTGAGACTGTAGCAGTATCATTTGTTTGTTGTTTGACTTGGAACTCAGAGAAAATAATGGAAACGACCAATTTATGTGGCTAGGGTTTGTACTTTGTGGTAGTCTTTTACAGTAAAGGTAGAGACAGAGAGACATTGTGTGAGATCAAATCTCTATTATATATGCAACAGGGGCCTATTATATATGCAATAGGGGTGGGACAAGAAATAATAGAAAAAGGAAAAAAAGAAATAGAAAAGGATGTAACTATCTAATTAATTAAAAAAACAAAAAGGTAAAAAAAGGCACAACAAAATGAAAATTTATAGCGTGACTAGTCATTTTCCTCTCAACTAAATTTCAAAAAGTTTTAAAAATCCCTGATTTAGTGGGGTAAGTTGATTAAAAATTTAAAATTCCCCGAATTATTAGATGTAGTTAGCAATTAATTTGATTTTCTACATGTTTTCGCACGCATCGCATCCATATAAGGCTAGTAAGTGAAAACCGAAAGAAAATAAGTGAGATTTACTAGAGTAAAAGTTTAAAGGGGAACAAATAAGATATAATAAATTATAAGACGATATTTTCTAAGATAACAAACATTTTAAAGATATTTATCATGGGGTGTTTGGCAAATGGCAATTAGAGTTTTTGAGCAAAAAGAGAGTTTTGGACCACTTTTAGAGTTTAGACTAGTCAAAAACTCTAAAAGGGGTGTTTGGTAAAAGAGAGTTTTGGAATGAAAACTCTCAAAATGAAAAAGCTCCTAATAGGAGCTTTTTCTTTAGAGGATTAGGTAAAGATATGTTCAATGACCTTTTTGCCTCTAATAATAATACTACACATATGTATTAAAATGTCTATAAATGTCATTTCACACAAACAAATGACAATAAGCTTTTAGCAATCAGTTAATTGTTACCAAACACATTTATAAAAAAAAGTTGTCAAATCAGCAGTCAAATCTGCTGAACAAAAAGTTAAAACTCTAACAGCAAATTCTAAACTCTAACAGCTAAACTCTAAACTCTATTTGTCAAACAGGGCCCATACCTTTATCATACCTATATTTATCCCTTTTGCAAGCGGTTAGATGCAATTCCAAGCTAAGAAATCTCGAATTGAATATGATGACAATACCACTATCACCTACTTCTCGAAAGACAAGATATATAGGAAGAATGGAATAAAAAGACTTTGACTCTGAAAATTTTCAAATATATGTATTTTATTTACCAAATATCAAATTCAAGAACTTTAACCCATAATCCCAAAACATGAAGAAGAAAAATATTACTTACCATTGTGAATATGTGATTGTCGACTTTCACAAAGCTTTTTCACTATTTGAATTCAAAAAAAAATCATAAAGGTGAAGAAAAAATTGATCAGAGATCGAATAAAAAATCGAATGAAATCAAACAACACCTAGGGCTCGTTCGGTATCAATGTGGTTTTCAGTTTTTTGGTTTTTTGTATTTAAAAGTCATATGATATATGTCCAATAATGGATAAAAAATTTGGTCAAACTTATTAGAAACATTATGATTTTGAAAACTGACAACTAAAATGTGAAAACCACTTTTTCTGGTTTCTTATTTTTTGTTTTTTGTTTTAAAAAAAAACTGAAAACTGAAAACAAAAAACGATAACGAATAGGCCCTCAAACATATATGTCCTATAATGGATAAAAAAATTGGTCAAACTTATTAGAAACAAGATGATTTTGAAAACTGACAACTAAAAAGTGAAAACCACTTTTTCTGGTTTCCTATTTTTTGTTTTTAGTTTTCAAAAAAATTGAAAACTGAAAACAAAAAACGATAACGAACGGGCCCTCAAACATCTAACCAAACATGCTCTAAGTATATATTGTCCTACAGAATTCCTAAGTTGAACTGTACCCAGGACCTAAATATCAATCACTATAGTACAAACTTTTTGCATTGGTTACACTGATAAGCAAACGAATCGTGTTGGCTTCACTAGCTTTATTGTGGAAACTGGAAAGTCACAATACTACCTTTTAAGAATAAGAAGTGGACTACTTTTATGAGTGACTCAAAATAATTTGATGTGTTCAAAACAATGATCAACTTGATCATAGCACCTAGTATTCTACTACAAAAGTTATGCATAAGTTACAGTATTTCAATACTTTGATTTACGGAGAGTGAATCAACTCATCAAGCAATAATGGACCATGGTGAAATGGTCAGCTTCTATCGGTATTAACTTCTTTGTTCTTCCGCAGTACTTAGGACGTCACAAAGTATTGTAAAGTCGATACTGTAATTTAAACTACTAATATGACAACTAAATCTGGACGTCAAGAGTTGATCATAATAGAGAGCTTAGGGTCTGTTCTCTTCGGCATAAAACAACTGAACTGAACTGAACTGAACTGAACTGAATTAAATTATAATTAATTAATAGTAATGATAATAATTTAAGAACTGAACTGAACTAAACTGAACTGAATTGAATTGAATTGAACTGAACTGAAAATAAGCTGGAGAGAACAAGCCCTTAGTCAATATACATCTACTAAATAGAACAATATAGTTATGCAGCTGCAAGCTACAATATTCACCATGTCATCTGCAACATATTGAGAACTGTCATTGTTTTACATGATTACACTGTTTCTTCATTATACTGTTTCAATGATGGCAGTATATAGACTTTGAACATTCAAAGAAAGAGTTGGATTCACCCCCATCAAACTCTAACCTGATAAGTTACAATTGCTACTAATACACACTCAAGAGCTCAACTAAAAGGGGCAAAACTATAACAATTTCACACTAAATAGGTGATGATCAAATTGTTGAATATTAGATTAAGCAAACCAACTAATTACTTGTAATTAACACTAAGCAACAATCAATGGAAAGTAATGAAACAAAGAACAAATAAGAAAGCAATGAAAAGCACACCGATTAACGTGGGAAAACCCGAGCACCGGGAGAAAAAACCCACCAAGCAAGCACCTTTGATTAATGAAGAAAATGGATGAACAATACAAGCATTAATGGAGGTTTTAATGCTATTTTCTCTCTCCTCTTTCACCAAACCCTAGGTTAATCTCTCTTTGTGTGTGTGATAACCTAAAACATGAAAGAAGGGGGTTTATATAGTTTTAGGGGGTTAATACAAATCAAGGGTCGAGATTAAAGCTTGAAATCGCAAAAAATCCCGACAGATCCGAGTTGCCCGGCGAGCTCGAAGAAACGCTCGCCCGGCCAAGCCGCCCGCCCGGCCCAAGATCGCCCCGCCCGGGCCCACACGCCCGCCCGGCCCTAGACCGCCCCGGCCGGGTGCGAGCTCACAAGGAGTATTCGCCTTCGAGGCGTAACCAAATCACGAAGCAGCGCCCACCCGGCCGGGGTCCCGCCCGCCCGGCTCACCGCCCGCCCGGTCTCAATGCTCGCCCGCCCGGCCGGGCTCCGTGGCTTCGAACCTCTTGCGGCTTGGCCGAGGCCGCCGGGCCGCGTCTTGGGTTGCCTTCGTGGGCTGTGCTTGTTTGCACAAGACTCCACACATGCCCAACACAAATAATCAATTAGTTAACTCATGAAACTTTAGGATGACCAAGCAAAGATATATACTTGCTTCTTCATGAGCTTTGGCCTAGAGTTGCTTATTTATCAGTCAAGTGAAGTGTTAAGACGGCGAAGCTGACAATCAATTGTTCTATTTTTGAGTCCCTTACTTGATGAAGTGATATAATAACCTATGAATACAATCTCGCAATTCAAGGAACGCTTTTGAAGCTTGAACAATAGCTCACAAAGCTCATATTCCTTCCATAGTCTCTCTTCTTTCCTCGCATGAGAGTCTCCGTAAATGATTTACCGTCCTTTCTACCGTAACTCGACACATTAACAACAAGCCGCTCCAAAACATTTCCAACCTCCAGAATATATTCTAGGATCATGAACTCACCTTCATACCCCCTGAAGTATCTTAATTCCATGTTGCGGAGCTTAGTGAGCAAACAATTAGGTACATAATCCACAATATCCCACTTAGTTTTCCTAGCATTTTTAACATAGCCATAATCTTTCAATGACCAGCTCAAAACCTCCAAATTAGGCGAGCAACGCAGAAAAAGCAACCGCTCACTCCAGCCACCGTGCTTACTCAAGGTCATATTAAGGTGGATCAAATTATGGAAGATTGGCAGTGCGATGTAATCCACATCAATGAACGCGTCGAATGCAGAATTTTTAATGCGAAGGGACCTTGCACTTAACAGCCCTCGAGCAAGCTGTGATGATAGGGTATATGCATCTTCTCGTTGTCCGCGTAAACTCAATACGTAACAGCAAATATATGCACTCCGCAACTGAGCTGGGATTCTAACAAATTAGTAATCTACTAAACCACCTTTTATAACAAGGTGTTCTAAATTCGGCACATCAATCACAAAACTACAGCCTGACCCGACATTTATAGCCAAAGACTTCAATTTCGGAGCTGCTATCTCCCCCAAGACACTCAAACTCAGTTGCAAACCATGAATTACCAAAATCCAGAGACAAATCTTGCAATTGTGGGCTAGACTTACAAAGGGTGTCCATCAATTGATAATTTAACTCAAAGATACAAACATAAAACTTGTTCAAATTAGGAAGACAAACAATTCCATTTTCAGGCAATCTACATAACAATCCTGAGGTCAATTTAAGGACTACCAAAGAAGAGTTTTCAAGAATACAACACGGTAGTATAATATTAACTGTATCAGAACAGGTTACCTCAATCTGCTCAACATTTCGATCGCAAACGTGGTGAATTGTGCATTCCAAAACAGCGGAGCAAAACTTCCATGTATTTTCATCATAAAGAGAGGGTAAAGCAAGATGGAAGCTGTGGATTTTTGGCAAGGTGAGCTGATGGAAGATATGGTCAACGGCGATGATAAGTTGAGGAATGATGTGATTGTGGCGGACATATTGGCGAGTATAGTCGAAGGATAGGTGGATGAGTTGTGTCCAGATGTGGCACCAACGACGGGATAGAACGGAGGTGGTTGCGGCGTTGTGGATGTTGAGATGAGAGAGAATTTCGACGATGAGATTGTCTGGGAGTGAGCTTAACCGATCTTCTCCTGTTTTGCTTGTTTTGTTGCTTCCTAAGGTGTTCTCCATCTTGGGGTTTGGTTGTGTTGCTGCGTGATGTTCCAATTTTGGAGATCAGGGTTGTTTCTTCTTCACCACCAACCCAACTGAATATGAGCAGGTGAAACCGTGAAAGTGAAACTGAGAGCGAGGTAGGGAATAGGGGTGGCAATCCAATTTGGATCCGATCCTACTCCGCTCCGATCAGGAGGAAAAAAATTCGAGCCGACTGATAAAAAACATTATCGGAATCTGAATCCGTTCAAAAAGTCCAAATCCGAGTCGGAGGAGGGACGGAGTCAGTCCCATAAAAAAGTCCGACATCCAAATTCGACTCCGACTTTAAGTCAATTAATCCCTTTTTTTTTTCATATGGTAACCTTTTAAAATCTTAAGTTATACCCTACCGTTAATATCTACCATAGTGACCGTTTTTTTTTAAATATAGTAACTCTTTCTTTACATTAATTTATCAGGATGAAATTTTCACTTTTCGAAACAGTAATCTTTTTTTTTTCACATAGTCAAACTTCAGAATCTATATCTACTCATCTTTTATATATGTATTTTTTTTATATAATGACTTTTTTTTCATAAATCACATGAATTAGCATTAGGTCCACACTAATTTAATGTTGACCAAGTCCATATAAGGTTTTTATACATGAGCAATGGCCGGACAATTAAAATAACAAGTACTCTACAATTGCAGGATAAGATATTATTAAATCTTTATAAGAGAGCAATGCAAATGAATAAAAAACATAACATTCCACAGCTAAAAGTCTGCACCACTTAATTTTCAAAAAAAAAAAAAGTCTGCACCACTTAGAAAAACATTAAATTAGCAATCTTGAAATTTTCACTTCTGGGAGCATTTTTGTAACTTTGAAAACTTTGGATTCAATGCCAACAAGCCGAAAGAAGAAACTCCGAGAACTGTTGTACGTTTACATTCTCCAGATTCAATATGAACGATCGAAAAAGACCATGGCACTGCCACTACAACCCAACGTAGAAGCCAATACTTCCACACTACCCATTTGCAAGAGAGGAATATACGATAGAGGATTATCCGTATGTTTTACAACAAATACCTTCATCCACGAATCTTTAACTCCGTAGTCTTTCATTGCCCAAATCTCACATCGACGATCGCATTAAATATAGTAATCGAAACAAAGGCAAGAATCAAGTATCAAGAATGCTAAGGGAGGCGTGATAGTAGTAGCGGTTTATTTCACCGGGTAATGGAATGCGCACAAACTTTTCATATCCAAAGTGGAATGGCAATATACACTTTTCTTTGTTAAAGTGTATGTGAAGTGAATCCTTGAAGAAAACTGCACTATCCCAAAACAAATTGTAGAAGGATACACTTCTTGTTACTATGTTCCTAAGGCACTAGAGTATTTCCTACATAGCTGTTACTGTTATTTTGTCTTGTAGTTAATTATTACTCTTGTCTGTAATGAGGTGGCAGTACTATTCTGTCATACCAGAATATCCACCTAGGTAGTGGGTGTGTGCTAGAATGAATGTGTCATCTCACTGATGTGAGGTATATATATGTAAGGGGTGTCTCCTCATTAGAATCACAAGGAAGATAATAGAATTGCTTGCTACTGTTCCATTCTTGTTTTCTCTCTAAGGCCGATAAATCAACGGGGCAAAGAATATTTAACATGGTATCAAAGCCGCACCCACAAACTGGGACCGTTAATTACTCTGGGCCAATTGAAAAAGGGACCTCACATGTGAGGGGGAGTGTTGAAGCTATTATGTGTAGCGCACACCACATGTGAGTGTCCCACATCGATTAAAGAAGATAGATGAGTTCACTTTATAATGCAAAGGGGCTACTCCCCTTATTGCCATATGGTTTTAAGGTGGAACCTCCTTTGTCTTGTGAAGAGGACTATCTCTCATTGTGATGGGTGCGGCCCAGGCCCATATTTAATATGGTATCAGAGCTGAGTGCTCATTAGTCTGAGAAATCGAAAGAATAGTGTTAGCAAAATTTCTTCATCTCTTGTTTCATTCTACAAAATTCCGCCGCAAATCATCCTTCGCTTTTCTGTGTTTCTTCTTGAATCCATCTTTAAAATGGGAGATAAGAATGGAAAAGTTTCTCTATCGACATCCAAAATCCTTTGTACCTCCATCCTTCGGGATGGACCTCACACCTTGTGAGTGTTGAAAAACTCACCGGAGCCGCAAACTACGGATCATGGCGTCGCTCTATGGAGATTGCTCTTTCGCTTCCAAACGCAAGTTAGGGTTTGTGGATCGGTACAATGAAGAGAGATGTGACCTAAAAAAGAGAAGCAAGATCAATGGGACACCTGTAATAACATGGTGATAGCCGGATAACTTCATCTCTTACAAACACCATTAGAGATTCGGTTACAGATCCTGGGAACAAAGAAGGGAAATCTGGAGACAACTTAAACTTAGGTTCTCATTGACAAATGGAACCGTGAAGTACAAACTCAACAAAGATGTGTTTGAACACAAACAACTGGGAAGGTCGGTGAGTGAATACTATACCTCAATGAGGGCAATGTGGGAAGAGATTGATGCCATGAATCATCTTCCTCCTATCACCACCATGACGAAGAAATAAATGAGTTTCGTGAGTGTGATGAATGTTCAAAAGGAAGAACTAAGGTTGTTCCAATTCTTAAATGGGCTTCGATGAAGATTATACTCGCTCGTAGGAGCCAACTGCTCATGGTCGTAACCTTACCTATTGTTGAGATGGCTTGTGCGGCCATACAACGAAGAAGAAGCTCGAGAGAAGTATTGAATGTGGTGAAATCCGAGTCAGATGCTTCAGCTTTGTACAGTAAGGGCAGTGAGGAGTCATGCTCAGCTTGTGGTGGCAAAAATCACACCAAGGAGAGGTGTTGGTTTGTGGTAGGTCATCCCAAGTGGCATCCTAAATACAAGAGAGAGCAGAAGGCCAAGGAAGGAACTATCTTAAGCTCAAGTTCAACTCTGAATCAAAAGGGTAAATGGAACAAGGGCAAAAATCCACAGAGATGGGCTGGTAATGTGAGCACAACTGAGAGTGTGAACATTACAGCACAACAGTTGGAGCAACTGCTGAAACTCATACCATCCAGCACCAAAGGTGGCTCAGAGACTGAGGATGAACTAGACTCAAGCTTTGCAGGTATGGTCTCATGTTATTCTGCATCTACTGTGTTGAATGACTGGATAATTGACTCAGGAGCTAGTGATCACATGACTGCTGCATTTGGTAACTTAAGTGATGGTGCGAAGACACAAAGTAAGCCTAAAATAAATTTGCCTAATGGGAAAACTGCAAGTATCTCTCACAAGGGAACAGTGAAGTTGAAAAATGGCTTACAACTTGAAAATGTGTTGTGTGTACCTGATTTCAAATATAATTTGCTATCTGTAAACAAACTTGTTCAGGATAGCAAATGCCAAGTGATTTTTTATCCTACATTCTGCATTATACAGGATTGTGCTTCTCAGAAAATTAGAGGGTTTGGTCAAGCCAAGCATGGACTGTATTACTTAGTGGATGAACCAGTGAAGGTGGTAAAGAACCTGTTGAGAATCAAAACAATACAGCAAGGGAAAAAGAAGGAAGAATGTATTAATCTGAATTGCAGATCACAGTCTGTTAGTCTAAATTTATCTAAGATTAATCAATGTGTGTTGTGGCACAATAGACTAGGATATGCTCCATTTGAAAAATTGAAACAGATTGGTTGTATTGACAATGCTATTGATGTTGAAGGTGTATGTCTGACATGTCCTATGGCAAAGTTTTGCAACTTACCATTCACTGCTAGCAAGTCTTGTGCTACTTCTGCTTTTGAATTGATTCACCTAGATGTATGGGGATCCTACAGGGTGAGTACCAGGTACAAACACTGGTATTTTTTAACAATAGTAGATGACTATTCAAGAGCCACATGGGTACATCTCATGAAAAGCAAGTCTGAATCCTTTGATGTGATTGAAATGTTTGTTAATTTTGTTGATAATCAGTTTCAGAAAAGAGTAAAGCATATCAGAAGTGATAATGCTTTAGAGTTTGATGATGTAAAATGCATGAAGTTTTTTGCAAATTTGGGCATAGCACATCAAACATCTTGTGTTGATAGACCCCAACAGAATGGGAGGGTAGAAAGAAAACACAGGAACCTTTTAGAGATGGCTAGGGCTCTCAGGTTTCAATCTGGGTTACCTCCTAGTTACTGTGGAGATTGTGTTCTCACAACCCACACATATAATCAATAGGTTACCTACACCTATTCTTCACAACAAAACACCCTATGAAATGCTCTTCAATCATAAACTTGATTACTCTGCCTTGAAGTCCATTGGTTGTCTTGCTCTGGCTTATAATCCTACTGTTACTAAAGACAAACTAGCACCTAGAGGAGTACCATGCTTGTTCCTAAGGTACCCCCAAAGTTAGAAAGGTTACAAATTACTGAATTTACTCACTCAGTAAGTGTTCACCTCCAGGGATGTAAAATTCCATGAACACATCTTTCCATGTAACCTACACAACAAAGCTCAGCCTTACTTTCAACCCCAACCTGTCACCATTCCTAATCTAAACCCAACACTTGTCTCTTTAATTGACACTACCTTGGATGAAATCATATCACCACAAACTGACACCACTTCTGCTGACCCAGAAAATCAAGCACCTGAAACCTCATATCCCGAACCACCTCTTCACTCGATCCTACCCCTATCCTACCTAGAAGATCTACCGGACCAACAAAAATCACCCCGGGTGGTCGACTGACTATGTTCATCAAGCATCCAATGAAACTGAGCCTGCACCTGTTGCTAACTTGGCTACAACCACAGTGAGCCCTGAGTTCTGTGCCTTTATGACTCAGTTACATCAGCACCATGATCCTGTTAGTTTTAAAGAAGCAGTGCAGCAAGATCACTGGGTTCAGTCAATGAATGAAGAATTGTCAGCTTTGGAATCCAACAATACCTGGGAAATTACTCAATTACCACCAGGCAAACAAGCCATAGGCTGCAAGTGGATTTACAAAACAAAACTCCATCCAGATGGTTCTGTTGACATATATAAATCTAGGTTGGTTGTCCTACGATGCGCATGTAAATATGGCATAGATTATGGTGAAACGTTTGCTCCAAGGTGGCTAAACTCACCACTCGTGAGATCTCTTTTTAGCGAATACAGACCATGGAAGGGTGGTCTCTTTGTCAAATGGATGTAAAGAATGCATTTTTGCATGGTGAACTTCAAGAAGATGTATATATGAAGTTTCCTACTGGCTATTCTGGTGCAGGATCTAGGATTCATCTTGCTCAGGGGGAGCAATCTCAGTCTCCTAAGGTGTGCAAGTTGTTGAAATCCCTTTATGGCTTGAAACAAGCCCCTAGACAGTGGTTTGCCAAACTGTCTAGTGCCCTGAAACAATTTGGCTTTACTCAATCCAAATCAGATTACTCTTTGTTCACTCAAACACAAGGCACTTCTTTCATAGCCATTTTGGTGTATGTTGATGACCTAATCCTAGCTTCCAACTCTAATCTTCTTCTTACTCAAGCTAAACAGTTTCTCACCTCATCATTTCATATGAAAGATTTAGGTGACTTGAACTATTTTTTAGGCATTGAAGTCTCTAGGTTCTCTCAAGGCATCTTCATTTCACAACACAAATAAACCATAGACCACATATCTCATCCAAACCTATGGCCTCACTAATGCCAGGAAACTCCAACTGCCTATGGAACCACATCTTAAACTTACACCTGAATTGGGAGATCCTCTTCCTAATCCCCTTGTCTATCAAAGGCTAGTAGGTAAGCTTCTCTACCTAACTCTAACTAGACCAGATATCACATATCATGTACACATTCTCAGCCAATTCATGCAAAAACCAACCACTGTTCACCTACAAGCAGCCAAAAGAATCCTTAGATACCTTCTCACCAACCCAGGTCAAGGTCTCCTTCTTGCCTCTAAGTCTGCAGCTATACTTACTGCTTATTGTGACAGTGATAGGGCAAGGGTGTCCCATGTCTAGAAAGTCCACAACAGCTATCAGGTACTCCTAGGCTCCTCACATGTCTCTTGGAAAGCTAAAAAACAGCAAGTGGTGGCCGATCCACACCAGCAGCAGTATAGAGCCATGGCTCTCACTATATGTGAACTTACTTAGCTCACTCAACTGCTCAAGGAACTAGGTCTCAAAGATCTCTCTACTGATGTACTCAAATGTGACAACAAAGCTGCCTTGTCCATAGCAGTCAATCCAGTTCAACATGAACGTACTAAACATGTTGAAATAGATTGTCACTATGTTAGAGATAAGGTTCAAGATGGCAGTATTCACACTGAATACGTTCCTACTCAGGATCAAATTGCAGACATGTTTACTAAGCTAGTTACAGTGGCACATCATCAACATCTCATGCACAAGCTGGGAGTTCTAGCTCAGCCTCCACTACCAACTTGAGGGGGAGTGTAGAAGGATACACTTCTTGTTACTATGTTCCTAAGGCACTAGAGTATTTCCTACATAGCTATTACTGTTATTTTGTCTTGTAGTTAATTATTACTCTTGTCTGTAATGAGGTGGCAGTACTATTCTGTCATACCAGAATATCCACCTAGGTAGTGGGTGTGTGCTAGAATGAATGTGTCATCTCACTGATGTGAGGTATATATATGTAAGGGGTGTCTCCTCATTAGAATCACAAGGAAGATAATAGAATTGCTACTGTTCCATTCTTGTTTTCTCTCTAAGACTGATAAATCAATCTGGGCAGCAATATCTTCACAAATAATCCAGCAGTTCAGTAGTACTAATAGTGCTCCATTTGTTGGTACCAATTGTTCGTATTTCTGTTACATAACTTCTCGTTAGTCCATGATAACGCTTAAGGACTCGAAGTACTTTGAATTGTTGCGAAACATGACCCAACCCCACACCATTTACAGAGCAACACGGTGTACGCGCTTCCTTAACTATCAGATATTGCCCTGTTAGCAAATTGCATACAACATAAGGACCCCAATCTGAGGACATTAAAAAGATCACTCCGTTGCAATCATTAACAGGATTTAAGTACTCGCGATTTGGAATTCTGAATTGGATCTTGAACCTGATCATCGCATCAGCATTTACAACAAGATTTCCCGTTTCATCAACCTTACGGTGCTTGTATAATTCAAGCAGCAGAAAATCTCACTTCGCATTATAGAAATTACCACGAAGCAATACAATAGAATAGCAACCATGACAACGGCGTAAATCAGCAAACTTAGGATCAGTTATGATACCATACCAATCTTTGCAAACAAGCTTACATATCAAACATGCTTTAGTTGGGAGTCTTGATAAAATATCCCATATGATTGGTGACGGGATTTCTTCAAATAAGCAACCACTCTGTTTCACTTTCTTCGTTATTCCAAGTTTTGCGATCTCTACATTTAAGCACAAGTTTAAGCCACTCATTAGAAAGTGTGGTTATATACGTATTACTAATATAATCGGTTCAAACGTCAACATAAACAACATATTCTTAAACTATTGATTTTTTTGTCAGAAAATACCTAATAAAACACAAGTTTTGTAGGGAAGGACCTCATAATTTTATAGGTACTTTCTGAGCTCTATCATAGATTCCTCCAAATGTCACATGGTATGAAAAAAAAATGTACAATGTTCTCATAATTCTAAATACTGCTATATACAATTAACTTCTTTGATACATCATACATGCTCCCAGTGGCGGATCCAGGAATTGAGTCACGTGGGTTCGGAATTTTTCGAACGTAAGAGTAAAACTAAATTAATACCTACTAAAGTTGTAGCCATAGAAAATTAAGGGGAGGGAGAAAAAGAATAGGAAATGATGACCAAAGAAGAACAAAACGGTAATTATGACAAATAAAGGGAGGATAGTAAAAAAAAGGAAAGAACAAAAAATTAACTCATTAGATTCGAACCCCCGGCCCACTCCGCGACCCTTACAACAAGAACATAAACTTTTCACGCGGACTTACCGCTGAGCCGCGCTAGTATACATGCATCATCTATTATGTCTTTTGTTTTTATATTAGTGTCTTGTACTCTCGGCTATTTTCTTCCCAGTTTTTTTGGCGGATCCTTGTGGGTTCAGTTGAACCCACTGAACCCACGCTGGATCCGCCCCTGCATGCTCCGTCTAGAGGAAATATTATAAGTATCCAATTTATAGCGTGATTGAAGTGTAGAAGTATTATAAGTTAATAATAATGACATAAAACTGAATCCCTAATTCACCAATATGATAGAAATATAGAACAAATACAAGTTAATAATAACAACTCAGGAACATGATTTCACATATAAAAAACCAGAGAATATAAAATCTATTATTTAACTACATCAAAACATTAGAGAAAAAAAAAAGATTTACATTTTATATTCCTAGAAATCTTACCTGATGAGTGAAAAGTGGTATGATGGTTCCTTCTTCAGACTACCATTTTTCTTCGCCAGTCAATATCCCACTTCTTCATACTACTTTTCTAATTCAATGTTAAATTGTTAATTCGAAAATTTAAAAAAATTTCACCAAATTTAATGATAATTCAGAACTAACTAAACCTAAATTTAGAATAATGGAGAAAGATTTGATTTTTTTTGGAGAAAAGAAAGAGACGGAGGATGGGAGGATTTATACTAGAGTTCGACTGTTCGAGTTCTGGAAAATGCCACATTGAAAGTTGCGAAACTGAAAATTGGAGTAGAAATTAAAGAGGCGGAGGATGAGTTTGGGAGGATTCAATGATTCTTTGGGAAATTGAAGCGTGTGTTTCTTCGGGTATTGGGAATCGAGAGATCAAAGATGGAAATGGAAAGCCAGCGTTTCACAGTAATTGAAGGTAATTTTGGGCCCAATTCATAGTTAAGCCAATAATTTTTTTTTTTTTTGTAAACAAAGCCTTTCGTTCCTTAACTAACTACTACCTCCGTTTCATATTAATAGTTACATTTACACTTTTCATGCATGCCGATGCACTACTTTGAGCCTTTATATCTCTAATTTTGTATTTGTAAAAAATATAAAAAGTTGATATTCTAAAACTACATATCGAGACGAATAAAACAAGACCCCACATGACTATATTTTCTCTTAACCAAAATTCACAATTGATAGTCAAAGGAAAATTTGTGAATAGTATCAAAAGTGAAAGTGTAACTATTAATATGAAACGGAGGTAATAGTATTTAGGCCCGGGCGATGCCCCAGGGTTTCTCTCTCCTTTTTTTTAATTGCTATATTGTTGTATGCACAACAATTTAGGCGGTATCACTTTCAAACTTTTTGGAGGGTACTTTTTGACCCATTTAATGTAAAATAATGGGGAAAAGTGAAAAAGTAGTACTTTTGGGTGGGAAAAGATAAAAACAAATATAATAGTATTACTTTATGATAGGCCAAGTACCCAAAATAAGGAAAGTTCTAACAATGTAGCAATTAAAAAGAGGCAACCATTTAAGGAAAATGTAGCAATTAAAAAAAACGGAGGGAGTAGTAGTTAAATAAGTCATCTCATACTCATTTAAAAAAGTCATCTCCTTGATTATATGGATTTCAAAAGTTTTCCATTCATATATCATCATTAATTTTGATTAAATAAGCAATAATAGTATGGTGGAGTGATGGTTGGATCTCTTTCTTTCATATTTGAGGTTGTGGGTTCGAATCTTCACGTTAACAATACTTCTTTTTTTAACTATATGAGAAAGACGTTGATAGAATGTTATTGAATGAAGGATGGTGACACGTGGCACATATACGTTCTTAGGAACGCTTTTTAATATATTAGTATAGATATGGTTTAGAATATTACAATCCGAAATTAAGAGTTCCATACAATAACTAGGAGGCCTAAGGAAAGTCCTAGTTACATTACATTCCATCTCCTCAACCCTACACTTTTGGGCTAAGCAATCCGCTACACGATTGAACTTCCTATAACAGTGCTTAATCTGAATCCCCGGAAGCTTCTCGAGCCACCGCCTGCAATTGGTAGTAGGGGTGTTCACGGGTTGGGATGTAACCCAACCCAAACCGCAAATCTACGGTTTGACATTTACTCAACCCAAACCGCACTTCTGCCGAAACCAACCCAAACCGAACCGCGCGAAACGGTTTGGTGCAGTTTGGTTTGCGGTTTAACCATTTTTTTTCCTCCGTGACATTAATTTTGTAATGTAAGAGTAAAAAAAATTGGTAATAAATATAAAGAGTCCAAATAAATATGAAGTCTAAAACCTAATACTCGTATTAGTATACTCGTATGCCAGCTTGTCAAGTGTATATTAAAAAAAATCAAAATAGTTTAAATAATATTTGAAAAAATCATATAATACTGCGGTTTACGGTGCGGTGTCGGTTTACAAAAATTCAAACCCAACCCAAACCGCAAACCGCGGTTTGCTTGAAATCATAACCCAAACCGCAATTTTGAAACTGCAAACCAACCCAAACCACGAAAAAACAGTTTGGGTTGCGGTTTGATCATGCGGTCCAGACCGCACTCTGCACAGACCCTAATTGGTAGTCACATTATGATAGAAGTCATAATGTTCATTAGTAATATTCAATCGCGTTTCTGACAATCCGAATAGATGATTGCATGATGTAACTGTTGTGAATCCACAAAATACAAAGCCTCAAGGATTGTCAAGAGCTCCGCTGCAAGAGAATGATTAGTAAATAAAGACAGGTTTTCCCAAATCTCAAGAGTCATTGGCCCCTACTATCTCGAACAACACCCCCCATTTCCCACAGCCTCCCCAAGACTAATAAAGAAAGCATCAACATGGATCATAAGGTACTCTAGAGGATGGTTTAAACCTGGGTCTACATGACTGGGGCAAGTCTGACTAGAAGCACGAATATACTCCCCCGCGTAACCCGAGGCTCGAAAAATGATCACATTAATAGGGGAAGGATCACATGCATTAAAAACACAATTATTTCGATCTTTCCAAATTTCATGACACATAAGGAAAGACACTCATCCACGGAATGCCCCAGAACATAGCCTTCGACGCCATATTCTCCTTCAACCATTCCAATTTTTTGTATATTTTTTGAGGCACTATGCAGTTGCTCACCTTGCACATGACTTTAGACGGGCCTGTGAGACTGTAGCAGTATCATTTGTTTGTTGTTTGACTTGGAACTCAGAGAAAATAATGGAAACGACCAATTTATGTGGCTAGGGTTTGTACTTTGTGGTAGTCTTTTACAGTAAAGGTAGAGACAGAGAGACATTGTGTGAGATCAAATCTCTATTATATATGCAACAGGGGCCTATTATATATGCAATAGGGGTGGGACAAGAAATAATAGAAAAAGGAAAAAAGAAATAGAAAAGGATGTAACTATCTAATTAATTAAAAAAACAAAAAGGTAAAAAAGGCACAACAAAATGAAAATTTATAGCGCAGTTAGTCATTTTCCTCTCAACTAAATTTCAAAAAGTTTTAAAAATCCCTGATTTAGTGGGGTAAGTTGATTAAAAATTTAAAATTCCCCGAATTATTAGATGTAGTTAGCAATTAATTTGATTTTCTACATGTTTTCGCACGCATCGCATCCATATAAGGCTAATAAGTGAAAACCGAAAGAAAATAAGTGAGATTTACTAGAGATAAGAGGTTAGAGCTGTTCGATAATATTCTTCGCCTTTTCTATAATGGGTTTTCATTACTGGGGAAAATAAACAAAAACATGTGAGATTTTCTATGTAAGTTGTATTTTCTGTCAACATAATAGGTTATGAACTTATGATTGACATAAAATGAGATGATCTTACTAACCAAAAGAAATTTTGTTAAAAAAAGGACATGTTATATTCCTAGTATTTCATATACTGCATGCGTTATGTTTTACTTACAACATCAGAATATAATTACACAAGAATTTAGCAAAGGAGAAAGATAAAAAGGACTTTATAAGAGACAAAATAAGAGAATATTTAGTAAAAAATGTTAACCTTAACTTTGTAAGTAATATGCAACTTTTAAAAATAGAATATGTTGCAATTTAGAAGAAGTAGGGCCTGTTCTCCCCAACTTATTTTCAGTTCAATTCAGTTGCAATCAGTTCAGTTCAATTCAGTTCACTTTAGTTGTTTTATGCCGAAGAGAACATACCCGTAATTACTTATTACAAAGTTTTTTTTACTCCTTTTTGAAGTCCTAAAAGTCAAGAAATCTATATCAATTGAGAAATGTCTGTAAAAAAGAATCTAAGTTCTTCGTTCCATAATTTGTGTGCACACAGGCTAGGCAGGTCTAGCAGGCTTATAGGTTGTAATTGGTTTGGTTGGCTTTTATATTACTTACTTACCTATCAAAAAAAATAATCTAATCATTACTATTTTTTTTAATAATCATGTGGAAATTTTATGTATTATAAATAATATAATCTTTATTATTTTTTGAACAATCATTTCTTTTAATAGAAAAATCATATATAATACAATTGTCTAAAGTCATTGATAGAATATACGTACATAATCAATATATATATATATATATATATATATATATATATATATATATATATATATATATATATATATATATATATATATATATATATATATATATATATATATATATATATATATATATATATATATATATATATATATATATATATATATATATATATATATATAAAATATATATATATTATATATATATATATAAAAAAAAAAAAAAAAAAAAAAAAAAAAAAAAAAAAAAAAAAAAAAAAAAAAAAAAATATATATAAAAAAAAAAAAAAAAAAATATAAATAAAAAAGAAGGAGGAACTTTTCGGGAGCATAGGGAGCTCCTCAAGATTTCGAGCTCATATAGGGCGCCACGTAGAATTGCCACGTCATCAATTTATATTTTTATTTTTTTACAAAAATAGAGTTCTACATAGATTTAAATACATATAAGGAGCTTTTGATAAGCGAAAATTAGAGTTTGGATTTGAATAAGCAACCTAAATTATTATATTATGTACATTGTGTATAACTTTTGCTACGTAATTCAGAATATTATAATTTTTGTACCATTGGAGAGCGTTCGAAATATGCTTCGAAATAAGATCCATTTACAATATAGTTCTACAATTTGTGAAATATAGAGCGCCATGTAGGATTGTCATGTCATCATTTTTATTTTATTTTTAAAATAGAGTTCAACATAGATTTAAATACATATAAGGAGTCTTGGATAAGCAGAAATTAGAGTTTCGTTCTGAATGAACAACCTAAATTATTATATTATGTAAATTGTGTATAACTTTTGCTACCTAATTCGGAATATTATAATTTTTGTACCATTGGATAGTGCTCGAAATATGCTTCGAAATAAGATTCATTTACAATATAGTTCTACAATTTATGAAATAAAGAGCGCTAGGATTGGCATGTAATTTGTTTTTATTTTAAATATTTGAAAAAAATAGAGTTCTACATATATTTAAATACATAAAAGAGTTTTGGATAGGGGGAAATTAGAGTTGCGTTTTGAATAAACAACCTAAATTATTATAGTATGTAAATTGAATTTAACTTTTGCTACCTAATTCAAAACATTATAATTTTTTTACCATTGGAGAGTGCTTGAAATATGCTTCAAAATAGGATCTATTTACAATATACTTTTACAACTCATGAAAAATATATTAAATTAGATGAATTATAAGACATTATCTAGTATTTTTTAAATAAATATAATAGTAGCTATAAGTATTAAGTATAGTGTAGTATATGTGATTATAACATTTGATTATAGGTCCAATTTACGGGATTAAACATATTATCTTTCAAAACCTCAACCTTACTCAACTAAACCAAAACAATATAGTATTGCAACAAAATCTATTAAGAAAACTTTGTTGTTAAAATTTATAGCGATAAAGTTACATATATATATATTAGAGTTTTGGTTTATGTAAAAATTAGAGTTTGATTTAAATAAAACAACCTTAGAATATTATATAAAGATCTCCACTTAAGCATGCCACGTCATTCTTATTAATTTTTAATTTTTTATAATAAAATAGTGTTCAACATAGATATAATACATATAAGGTGTTCTGGATGAGTGAAGATTACAGTCTAATTTTAAATAAACAACCTAAATTATTATACTATGTAAATTAAATATAACTTTTGCTACATAATTCGCAATAGTATAATTTTTTTTACCGTCGGAGAGTGCTCGAAATATGCTTCAAAATAAGATCCATATACAATATAGTTTTACAACTTATGAAAATATATTTATTTAGATGAACAATAATGTATTATTTATTCTTTATTTCAAATACATATAAAAATAACTATAAAATTAGCATATTATATGTGACAATAGTAATTATGTCTTTCAAAATCATACTTTTAAAAATTGAGTTATATAAAGATAAAAAATTCATATCTATAGTTTTGAACCTATAGCATTCCATGATGGCATTACATGAAGAATCAAATGAAAGTTTGTCATCGAGATTGCAAAGGTATTATGCAATTGACTAATTATTTTATTCTTTTAATATATATTGTATACATAATTATTTATGTTTATTTCCCTATATCTATATGTCAGATCTTATTCTTTTCTCCATTAACCTAATTCTACTAAAACTATTTGGAAATCAAGGTTCGCGTTTCTAGACTATTTGAAGTCACGGATAATAAAAAGGGGGAAGTTTGATAAGTCTTGATATGGTCATGATTGATGAAGATGTATTTTTTTCTCTTAAATAGTATTTTCGATTATTAATAGAGATTAGTTTTATATTTAGTTAATTTCCTTCATGGTACCATCATTATGATCTTCATTTTGGTTTTTCCATCTTCCATTTTATATGCGTTAGTGTTTATGTCCTATATTAAAAGTTGAAGTTGTGGCTGACACTCATGTTTTTCTCTATTTTTTCTGTCAAACATCCATTAAATTATTACCCTCTACTTTCTTAAAGTATCATTCATGAATTATTCATGTTAAAACTGTGTTAGCGATTGTTAGTCATACCTATTATTGGGATACCATTTAATAATAAACTTAGCTACAATATTCAATTGAATATTAAAAATTATAAAATTTATATATTGCAATAACAAATCTAGAAATTACAGTATAATGACAAATACTTTCTCCGCTTTTTTTCTACTTCAACAATTAGTTTGGGCATGGTTTTTAAGGAAATAAAAAATGGGTGGTTTAGCATAGATGTACCTCTTTAGTTAACTAGACTAGGGTATAAATAAATCCTTAATAACGTAAACGCAACTTTATAAGGCAATTTGAAAAATAATGATGGTTTTATTAACATAAAGTAAAGGTAATATTGTCAACTGTAGTTGCTTTTTTTACAAAAAGTGGAATGGTTCCAAAAGATGAAACTACCTAAAGCGGTAATTATTGTAATAGAAAAAGAACGGAGGAAGTATGTAAATACAATAGTGTTGAAAAATCTCATTTCACAGCAAACACAAAATCAATATTAATATTAACAAAAAATTTGCAATAAAATAAAATAAACAACAACCCGTGCAATGCACGGGCTTCAAAACTAGTACATTAATATAAAAAGATATAAGACTAATTGCGACAGAGCCGAAGTAAGATCGGATGAGTCGGATTTTTTATGGAATCCTTCTCTGACTCCGAATCGGACTTTTTAAACGGAGTTGGGCTCGGGTTAGTTTTTTGGAGTCGGCTCAAAATTTTTCTTTCAGATCGGACTAGGGACTGGATCTAGACTAGGGGAGCGATCTTTGGCAAGAATGCTTTTGCCTCCTCATTTCACAATTGCACAATTTCATATCAGAGCATTAAACAAGTCTTAAATGTTTAAACAAAGAGTTCAGCAAATGGGTCAAAACCACTAAATGAATATTTTCACAGATATACAATCAGGGCACTCCTTATTTAGAGTATGAACAACTAATTAAGGATGTATCGAACCAAAGAATAAACATGTGTGAAAAACTATGACAATCGACTGTAACTGTTAAAATAATATTAATCTTAAAAAATCTTGTAATGTATAAAAATCTAAATAATCTAGAAACATCTAGCAAGAGGATGAAGAGTTATAATCTAAAATACTCTAAGTGGAAAGTCCTAGACTTCTCTAAGCCTAGTATTGTCTAGAGAAAAGTAGAAAAATGAGAAACACATATGTCGGTATAGCCACCGACCTCAAGCTTGTATGAATACATGTATGACTCCTTGTGAAGCAATGAAAAAAAATGAAGTTGTTGTTAACCAATATCAATTAAGAGATTCCACTAATCTTCTCTCGTCCTTTTAAACAAAATCCATCTCTCTTATAATCTAGGTCCACCAAAACTTTCGTCCAAAAATTTCCATCAGTGGTATCAAAGCCATTTAAATCCAAACCTCCACTACATTATACAAATTATCAGACTCCCATAAAACTTATACACTAAACACAAAATAAACCAACTCCCTTTAAAAAAAAACCAAATATCACTCAATTAAAATGACTTCCCCAAACACTTCAACCTCAAACACATTTAACTACCCCCAAGTAAATTGGGTACCCACATTTAAGGGAGAAAAATATCAACAATGGTCTATCCAAATGAAATCCATATTTATCTCACAATATTTGTGGGAGTTAGTGCAAAATAGTTATGAACAACCAAATGATTTAATCCAAGAAGCCACTTGGGATGAAACACGGCGAAAACAATATAAACAAAATCGGATAAGGGACAATTATGCCCTATCCTTATTATATCGGGGAGTAGATGAAACAGTTCTCCCTACTATTATGGCTGCTACAACGGCCAAGGAGGCTTGGAGTATCCTGGAGACAAAATATAGGGGCTCCGAGAATGTAATACTCTTTAAACTTCAATCTTTATGGAGAGATTTTGACAATTTATTAATGGCGGAAAATGAAATAATTCAAGAGTTTTTTAGTCAAGTAACAAATATTATAAATCAAATCCGAACTAATGGAGATAAAATTGAAGATGCCCAAGTAATCCGAAAAATATTAAGAAGTCTCCCCAAAAATTATGATCACATAATGACTGCCATAGAGGAGTCTAATAAAGATTTATCTAAATTTTAACAGTTTAAAACTGTTAAAACAAAAAGAAATGGTGATTGGGCTTCCACCTATAACAAATGAAAGAAAAATATGTGAAGGTTGTATATATGGCAAAATGCATATATTGCCATTCCCCACTTCATCTTGGAGGGCTCGAGCTCCATTAGAGCTCGTTCACGCAGATATATGGGGCCCTACCAGAAATCTGTCTCTTGGCGGAAAAAGATATTTTCTATTATTTGTTGATGATTTCACTCGCATGATGTGGGTTTATATCTTGGAGCAAAAATCAGAAGCATTTTCCCACTTCATGCAATTTAAAGCCCTCACAGAAAAACAAAGTGGGCATTCTATAAAAATTCTAAGAACAGATCGTGGGGGAGAATTTACAAGTAAAGAATTTAACAGCTTCTGTAAGGAGCATGGGATCAAAAGAGAATTAACCGTATGACGCACACCTCAACAAAATGGTGTTGCGGAAAGGAAAAATAGAACAATTGTTGAAATGGCCCGTAGTATGATGCAATCAAAGAAATTGCCAAAATATTTTTGGGTCGAAGCTGTCCATACAGCAGTATAAATTCTCAATAGATCTCCCACGAAAGCAGTGAAGGGTATGACACCCTATGAAGCTTGGTATAAGAGAAAGCCGAGAGTGGAGCACCTCAAAGTATTCGGGTGCATATCATATGCCCACATCCCGAAAGAAAATCGGGAAAAGCTTGATGGAAAAGGAGAAAAATGTATCTTCTTTGGATACAGTGACGAATCTAAGGGGGTATCGTCTCTACATCGGCTGAATCCAAGAAATTAATCATCTCAAGAGATGTCATCTTCGATGAAGGAGCACAATGGACGTGGACGGAGAAGGAATCTTAGCCACAAGAAGGAGATTTTCTTCAACCAAGTCCAAGTGAAGAGGAAGGTCCGAGTCATCCAACAACGCAACCATCATCCAGTCCATCATCACCGAGATCTCCAACAACATCCTCGAGATCGGTGAGTCCAACATCAGGATCAAGCTCTCAAAGCTCAGCTCCAGTAGTGCGACGTTCACAAAGAGATCGGCGACCACCAAGCTACTTGGAGGATTTCCAGTGCAATCAAGCTATCATGGCTCTCTTCACTAGCGAACCACAAAGCTTTCAGGAAGCAACACGAGAAGATAAATGGGTAGAGGCCATGAATGAAGAAATCAAGATGATCGAGAAAAACAACACATGGGAGCTTGTTGAGAAACCTGAAGACAAAGAAGTCATCGGTCTCAAATGGGTCTACAAGGTTAAGTATAACGAAGATGGCTCCATCCAGAAATACAAGGCTCGTCTCGTCGCAAAAGGTTACTCCCAACAACCAGGGATTGACTTTAACGAGACATATGCTCCCGTTGTCCGCATGGAGACTATCAGGTCAGTCCTTGCTCTTTCTGCTCAACTTAAATTACCAGTCTTTCAATTAGATGTTAAGTCAGCATTTCTAAATGGGGAGCTTGAAGAAGAAGTATATGTTGAGCAACCGCAAGGATATCTCATCGAAGGCAAAGAAGACAAAGTATACCGCCTTCGTAAAGCCCTTTATGGGCTTAAGCAAGCTCCCAGGGTCTGGAATAGCAAAATAGATGGCTACCTACTTCAAAATGGGTTTACAAAAAGCCCAAGTGAGCCATCACTATATGTCAAGGCCCAAGGATCACAAGATTTTCTCATATTGTGCCTTTATGTAGATGATCTAATCTACACAGGCACTAATCCGAAAATGATTAAAGAATTTAAGAAGACAATGATGTCGGAATATGAAATGACCGACCTTTGAGCCATGAAGTACTTCCTTGGCATGCAAGTCAAGCAAAGCCCAGGAAGAATATTTCTTTCGCAAGAGAAATATGCAGACGACCTACTCAAGAAATTCAACATGAGTGAATGCAAGCCATTGGTGGCTACACCAATGGCACTTAATGAAAGGCTATCAAAGAATGACGGCAAGGATAAGGTCGATGCATCAATATATCGAAGTTTTATCGGCTCTCTCATCAATCTTACACATACAAGGCCCGACATAGTACATACTGTCAGCATCGTATCCAGGTTCATGAATGAGCCAAGTAAAGCTCACTTGGCAGCAGCAAAAAGGATACTTAGGTATGTCAAGGGAACAAAAGATTATGGAATTCTGTACGAAACAGAGGAGAATCACAAGCTTACAGGATACACAGACAGCGATTGGGCCGGAAGTATTGATGATCGAAAAAGTACTAGCGGGTACGTGTTTCAGCTGGGAACCAAGGCTATATCTTGGTCATCAAAGAAACAAGCAACAGTAGCTCTGTCATCAGCAGAAGCAGAGTACGTAGCACCAACAAGTGCAGCATGTGAAGTAGTATGGCTTAGAAGAATTTTCGAAGATCTACAACAGATATCAGAGGAACCAACAACTATCTACTGCGACAACATGTCTGCAATAGCCATGACGAAGAATCCAGTCTTTCATAGCCGCACGAAGCACATCGAGATACGACACCATTTCATTCGATAACTGGTCGATAAACAAGAGACCGAGCTACAATTCTGCAAGACGGGGGAGCAGCTCACGGACATATTCACTAAAACAATTCCAACAGAGAAGTTCATCCAGTTCAGAAGACAACTTGGAGTACAAGATTTTTCAGATTAAGGGGGAGTGTTAAAATAATATTAATTCTAAAAAATCTTGTAATGTATAAAAATCTAAATAATCTAGAAACATCTAGCAAGAGGATGAAGAGTTATAATCTAGAATACTCTAAGTGGAAAGTCCTAGACTTCTCTAAGCCTAGTATTGTCTAGAGAAAAGTAGAAAAATGAGAAACACATATGTCGGTATAGCCACCGACCTCAAGCTTGTATAAATACATGTATGACTCCTTGTGAAGCAATGAAAAAAAATGAAGTTGTTGTTAACCAATATCAATTAAGAGATTCCACTAATCTTCTCTCCTCCTTTTAAACAAAATCCATCTCTCTTATAATCTAAGTCCACCAAAACTTTCGTCCCGAAATTTCCATCAGTAACATCAGTATCGGTCTATTTGAAATTCGTCAATTTTTCTAACCAATCAACGTAAATGTTTAAGAACAAAATTCTGCAATTCTAGCTAAAAGTCTGCAACACTAAAAACTTTGGATTGCATATCCATTTGCAATTCCGAACTTTCACTTCTTAGAGCATTTTTATAACTTTGAGAACTTTGAATTAAATAGCGATAAGGTGAAACAAGAAACTCCGAGGACCTCTATACTTTTCCTTTTATCGGATCCGATATCAACTACTTGAAGACCATAGCAGAAATCAAAAGAAACCAATAATACTTCCTCAGTATCCAATTGTTGTAAAGGCATAGGAAATTCAATATGTTCTAATTTGAAGACAAATTTCTTCACCCAAGAATCCTTAAATCCATAATCTTTCATTATCCAGGATCTCAAATCGACGACCATCACCGGATATACCGATACAACCGAAACAAAGGCAAGAATCGAAAATGCTAATGGAGCAATTGTGATTGTAGTACCGGATTATTCCATCGGGTAATGAAATGTGCACAATCTTTTCATATCCAAAATGGAAAGATGTTATACAATTTTATTTTATGAAGACCATGTGAAGTGAGTCCTTAAAGAAAACTGCTTCATCCCAACACAAATCATACAGTGGTTCAAGATTAATGGTCCTCCATTTGTTGGTACCAATTGTTTGTATTTCCATTACATCACTTCTCTTTACTCCACTACCACGCGTGAGGACTCTAAGTATTTTGAATTGATGCGAAACATGACAATAACCCAACCCCATACCCCCTACAGAGTAACATGGTTTCTGCGCTTTCTTAACCATCACATATTGCCCTGTTAGCAAATCGCATACAACATAAGGACCCCAATCCGTAGACCGTAAAAAGATTAATCCATTGCATTCATTAACAAGACATAACTTCTTATTTGCGATTCTGAATCGGGTCTTGAACCCGATCATCGCATCAGTATTTACAATAAGCTTACCGTGTCATCAATCTTTGGGTGCTTGTCTAAATCAAACAAAGCACTAAATTTTGCTTCCCACCATAGAAATCACCACACATCAATACAAGTAGAATAGCAGCCATGAGAACGGCGTGAATCAACAAACTCGGGATCAGCTATGATACTATACCGGTCTTTGAAAACAATCTTAGAGATCAAGCATGCTTTAGTTGGGAGTCTTTACAAAATATCCCATATGATTGGTAATGGGATTTCTTCAAATAAGCAACGACTTTGTTTCACTTTCTTCGTCATTCCAATTTTCCAATCTCTACATTTAAGCACGAGTTTAAGCGAATCATTAGAAAGTGTGGTTCTATATTAAGCTTGATAGCATATCTTTAGAAAGGACATAACGGTTAGACTTAGCTTCAATACAAACATCACCTTAGAATCTCCCAAAAATAACAGTTTGTGAAAACATACAAGTACTATTTGTAACTCTAAATACTCCTATAATATAGAATTGACTTCCAATTTAACAAAGCTAGTAGAAAAAGTACAAACTTTTACATGTCCAGGTACTTGTTTTCTTGTAAGTTTGAACATGCCATTAGCCGACGGTCATGGGAGAAAATTAAAGCGTACTTGGTAGATATCAAGATTAATCATCTTTTACTCCGCAATTAGATTTTAGAGGGGAGAGTATGGACTTTTGGATGATAATATCCTCAAAAATATAATCCTTGTCTAAATCTATAGCAATTGAAGTTAAGAGTTAATATAAGTTAAAAATGAGAGAAAACTCAACCCTAATTCAACAATAGAAAAAAAGTATAGCATAAATTCAAGTTAATTAACGAGAAAAAAAACTCAAACCTTAGAAACTTCAAATTTCGATCACGTTTACGAATTAACAACAAACCAATATAATTAAGTAAACTTATTAGTTCACCGATTTAATTCACCCAAGTCATATATAGAACGTAAATCTTAAACAAAATAATGATCACATGTGGCAATTTTCAACAACAACAAATAAATAGAAGCGGTAAATAAAGATTAAAGCAACTTTTAGAAAAGAAAACAGGAAAAGAGAAAAGAAATTACTGTATTTTTGATGTAGCAGTATTGTTTGTTTTGTAGTTTGACTTGGAGTCAGAGAGATAATAATGGAAATGGCCAAGTCTTTTATAGTTTATGTAGGCTAGGGTTTGTGGTCATTTTTTTTTTACGGGTTGTGGTCGTTGAAACATACTTGAACTTTAAACATCACATAACTCTAACTTATACTTCTATGTTATGTTATGTTATGTCTATTATCTAACATCTCCTGACCCCTGCGCATTCATTTATATTCGCTTTCATCATTGGTACACCGTAGATTTTTTTTGGTAAATACAGCATGACAAGCATAATATTAATAATCAACCAACTCCGAGCTTAAAGCACCCATTACAATCCGAAGTTATAATATCATTACAAAACGGGGAGGGAAGTTAGGTTCTTAATGATATTACAATCCATATCAACAGTCCTAGAGTTTTTTTGCCAATGCATTATGTTGAAACCCATTGAAAGCCCACTTGTGAGTGTCCCACATTGGAGAAAGAGGAAAGATTGTTCCACTTTATAAGGTAGAGGGGTTACTCCTACTATCACCAATTGGTTTTAGTATGGAACCTCCTTTGGGCCTATAAAGTGGATCAAATCTCTCCTCCTCCTTGTTCGGGTTACCCAGGCCCGTTTCGTATTGTTTCTAAATTTAACATGGTATCAGAGCCCGGGTTGCGGGTCTCGTCTAAACTGGGTATTTGATCGCTACTGGATAAAGATTTACCTCGATAGGATGTCCAGCCCCTAAGAGGATTATTGCTCTGACCTTTCCAGTTAGCTCTGAATTTCTAAGGACACTCACAAGTGAGGGGGTGTGTTGAAACCCATTGAAAGCCCACTTGTGAGTGTCCCACATTGGAAAAAGAGGAACGATTGTTCCACTTTATAAGGTGGAGGGGTTACCCCTACTATCACCAATTGGTTTTAGTATGGAACCTCCTTTGGGCTTATAAAGTGGATCAAATCTCTCCTCCTCCTTGTTCGGGTTACCCAGGCCCGTTTCGTATTGTTTCTAAATTTAACACATTCGCTAGACGATTCTCTTCACGCCTCACGAATTCGAACCTCGCGGCCATGAACTCCTGCCTGAGCACCCTACACATACTCAATATATTTTCATATGCATCATTATGTAGCTGCTCTTGGTTAATATTTTTAATCGCTTCCTGGCAATCTGAACGTAATACAATATGTGTACATTGGTAATGACGAGCCATGCGGAGCCCTTCCACTATTGCAAGTAATTCGGCCATCTTAGCATTAAAGGTGTAGATTTTCTTTTGAAACCCCGTAATCCATTCCCCATTATACGTTCTAAAATCGCCCGCAATACCCACCGGGTCCATTGGGGATGAGAATGAGGCATCTACGTGAATGACTGCCCAGTTATGTGGCAGGCCAGTTAGGGGAGAGACAATAGGTTTTGTGGGATGGGATTTGTGGGCGGGGAAGGAGGATATGAATTCCCACGCCCCAACCTCAACTTTTCTAATTGTAATGCGAGAGTTTGGGCTTTGAGTGCCCTCAAAAAGGTATTTGTTGCGATTCCACCATATTTCATGACATATGAAGGGGAATAGCGTCCTCCATTCCACACCATAAACACGGGTAGTACAAGAGAGGTTGTGAGTGCACCAAGAGACCATGTCGGGCTCGTCCCGTGCTATATCAATCGGGACACTCTCCCATACCAAAGCAGCTAAGGACATGAAGGATAGTCTCCTCAACGGTATCACATAGGTTGCAGATCGGGTTGGGTACTATTAGAGTAATATAATATACTTAAGGACAGTTAGGTCTTTGTATTCATTTAGGTCTGTAAAATACTTATGTATATATACTGCCAGGGCCATCTATTCTAGGGGAGACAATTATTATTCAATCCTCACACATGGTATCAAAGCCCTAGTGTTTTCTTTTCTCTCTCGATTTATTTTCCATTAAAGCTTCGGTTTTTTTTCCTGGCTGTTGATCATGTCCTCTGGTTCTCAATCAACCTCTCTCTCCATGGCTGATCACTCTTCTCCTATGGCTGCCCACATGGGTCGGAGTTTCTCCTCCGCCCTTGTTTCGCCATCGCTTCCGCTCTCCACATCTTCTCGCGACCCTCTCAACGTTGCTCCCCGACTCACTGGACCGTGGACCTCCCCGGTTCACTCGCCTGAGCCCTCGGGTGCGTCGCATCATCCGACGCCGAGCGTGGCTCCTCGCTGCGCAAACTATGCGAGCCTCGCAGCTCCCCCCGGGTTTCTCTCTACCACGCAGCCCACGCCGCCCGGTCGAGTATCTCTACCACGCAGCCCCACACCGCCATGGTCGAGTATTCCCTCTCGCCGCCGTATTCGCAGCCCACCATTGTTCATTCGATGGTATCTACTGTTGCCTCTTCTTCGCAAGGCCCTTCCATGTCCTTGTTCACTTCGGCAGCCCCGATCCAACACCCACACGCCTATCAGTGGCAACCGGTGTCCGTCCCCAATGTCTCCAACGCTGTGACCGTTCAACTCAATGCCCGGGAGGACTACTTGCCTTGGAAGACACAATTTACATGTCTTTTAGTTACAAATCAGTTACTTGGTTTTGTGGATGGCTCGACACCTATTTTAAGTCCGCAGGTGCTTGATGCACAAGGAATCTCTCAACCTAACCCTTCTTTTTATGAGTATTTGAGGATTGATTAACAAATAAAAGGGTGGTTGTATGCTACTTTATCTCGAGATGTTTTAACTGATATTCAAGGCTTAAGTACTGCTAGTGCTATTTGGAACCGGTTAGAGAGTCGTTTTTTGCATGCTAGTATGGCTCGATCAATGGAACTTAAGGGTCGTCTTAATCTTCTTCGTAAAGGGGAAAATCAATCTTTAGATGTTTTCTTGCGTGAAATCAAGGTCATTGTTGATTCATTGACTGCTATTCAGTGTCCGATTTATGATTATGATTTGGTTCAGCACACTTTGTTTGGTCTGGGTCATGATCCAAATTATGATACTCTGGTTACGACTTTGTTGTTGCAATCTTTTACGTTGACCTTTGATGACTTGCGGCATAAATTGATGATGCATGAGCAACGCCTTAAGTTACGAAATAGTTATGATGATTCTGCCACCTCTCAGCATGCCTTAGTTGCCACTACTTCTGGTTCTCCTGCTCCTCCTAAGAATCAAGGGGGTGGCAAGAATAAGGGTCGCAACAATAGAAACAAAGGTAACAATGGCAACCGTGGCAATGGTGGTCGCGGTAATGGTTCAGGACGCGGGAATGGCACTCCTCAAAACAATTCGGGTAATGTGCAACAAACTCGTACCCGTGGTAATAGTATGCGCAATTTCTCTACTATGTCTGTTGTTAATTTGCCTAGTGTTACTACTACTACTAATACTTTGTGCTCAGCAGGCAATAACTCGTCTAGTGGAAATTTAAGCTCTAACCCCACTTTCGATACTTGTGGTTTGTGTTGGTATCCTGGCCATCAGGCCGCCTATTGTCCTCACCGTTTCAATCCTAACTTTGTGCCTTCTAGCTCGGATAGTGTCACTCGTGCCTTTGCTGCGCTGTCTGTTGGTGGTGAGACCAATGACTCTGTCTGGTATCCTGACTCTGGAGCGGCTTCCCATATGACTCCTCAAGATTGTAAGTTCCCTCATGTTGTTCCCTATACTGGGTCTCGTTCAGTTGTAGTTGGTAATGGTACTTTGCTCCCAATTAAAAACATTGGTAATCTTAATATTCCAACTAGTGGTCGTTCCCTTACTTTGTCTTCAGTTTGTCATGTCCCTAAACTCAAACATAATATGTTGTCCGTCAATAAGTTGTGTCATGATAATGATTGTGTTGTGATTTTTGATAAATCTTCTGTTTGTGTTAAGGACAAGATAACGGGGGCGGTTCTTCTCAAGGGTTCCAGTAAAAATGGTGTCTACCCCATCCAACCTCAGGTTGTTAGCTCCGAGTCACCCAATTCTGCTTACGTCGCTCTTAAGGAATCAGGAGATGTCTGACATTCCCGTCTTGGTCATACTTCTTCTAGAGTTTTAGGACATTTATGCTCAAACCATCATATTTCATGTACTTCTACAATTAAAGATGACTGCGTTCATTGCAAAGTAGGAAAAATACATCGTTTACCTTTTGAAAAGGTTGCACATTGTTCTCCGTATCCCTTATATTTAATTCATAGTGATTTATGGCAATCTCCTGTTTTGTCAAATCAATTCTATAAATATTATGCAGTGTTTGTTGATGATTTTTCACGGTATTCTTGGATTTTTCCATTGCATAAGAAATCAGAACTTTATTCTCAATTTATTTATTTTCAGAAAATGGTGGAAAACTTGTTTAACTCAAAAATAAAAAATTTTCAAAGTGATGGTGGCAGGGAATTTGACAATGGTCCCTTGCTCGATCATTTTCGAGAATCTGGAATTATGTTTCCTAAATCTTGCTCGGGCACTCAAGAGCAAAACGGAGTCGCAGAGAGAAAACATCGCCGCATTGTTGAGATGGCTCTACTTTTCTTATTCAATCGACTTGCCGACTCAATTTTAGGTTGATGCTGCGTACTCCGCCACTTATATAATTAATCGTTTTCCCAGCGCTGTTTTACAAAATATATCCCCTTATCAAAAGCTTTTTCGACGTTCACCCGCTTACTCTTTTCTAAAGACTTTTGGGTGTGCTTGTTTTCCATTACTCATGGACCCTAAAATAAATAAACTGCAACCTAAATCCAAACATTGTGTTTTTATAGGTTATGCTTCTAATTATAAGGGATATCGATGCTTAGATCCTATTTCTGGCAAGGTTTACGTGAGTCGCCATGTTCTTTTTCTTGAGCACAAATTTACCTATCGGTCTCTAGTCACATCCAAGCCTAGTTTGTCCCTCTTGTCTTCTGACACATCTCCCACGTTATTTGTTCACTCTTGGTCTCCGACTCTTATTGCGCCTCCCCCGTCCTCGAGTTTCCCTATGGTCATCCCCTCGGTCCCCCAGTATGCCACTCCTCCTCCGGAGACGCGTGTCTCTCGTGTACCTACCTCTGGGTCGTCCATAGTCTCACTTACTCGTGTGTCCCCTAGGGTCCCACCTTCCTCCCCACCTGTTGAGTCGTTGTCTAGTGAGCCTCTAACGCCTAGCGAGTCGTTACCCACGTCGCCTCCTCTACCCATTGTTGAGTCGCCCCGGTCGAGTCCTCTATTGTTGAGTCGCCCGTGTCTCCTGTCGTCTCCCCCGTGTCGGTTCCCTCTAGTGCTCCTACAGACCGTTTCTTCTAATGTGCATCCTATGGTTACGCGTCTTAAATCTGGCATTGTTAAACCTCGTGTGTTACTTAACTTGAAAACAGATGTTATTGAGTCGGAACCCTCTAATTATAACCATGCATCTACGGATTCTCGATGGCGCCAAGCCATGGCTGATGAATATGATGCGCTGATTAAAAATGATACTTGGGAGCTTGTGCCTCGCAACTTTGACTGTAACGTCCTTGGTTGTAAATGGGTCTATAAGATTAAATACCATTCTTATGGGTCGGTGGAACGTTTCAAAGCTCGACTAGTCGTTTTTGGCAATCACCAACAGGCAGGTATCGATTATTTTGAAACTTTTAGTCCTGTGGTCAGATCTACTACTGTGCGTCTGGTCCTTACTCTTGCTGTTACATTTAAATGGACTATTCGTCAACTTGATGTGAAAAATGCTTTCTTACATGGTTTCCTCAATGAGGAGGTTTACATGAGACAACCTCCAAGTTTTGTTCATCCTGACAAATCCAATCATGTGTGTCGCCTTCGTAAGTCCATTTATGGTTTGAAACAAGCTCCCCGAGCTTGGTTCTCTCGTGTCAGCAATTTTCTGATTTCTATTGGTTTCAAATGCAGCAATTGTGACACGTCCATGTTCACTCTCAAATATCAGGGTCATCTCATTATTCTTCTCTTATATGTGGATGATATTATTCTTACCGGTAGTGATCCTTCTCTTGTGCAAAAGTTAATTTCTGTCCTTTCTTCTCAGTTTGCCATGAAGGATTTGGGGGATTTGCATTATTTTCTGGGTGTTCAGGTTGTGCGTACTTCTTCTGGTTTATTCTTGTCTCAACATAAGTATGTTCTTGATTTGCTCAAAAAATTTCATTTGCATACTGTCAAACCTGTACGCACTCACATTGTCTCTAGAGTTACCTTGTCCCTCTTGGATGGGGAGTTGCTTGCTGATCCCACAGAGTATCGTAGTATGGTTGGCGCTTTGCAATATTTAACTATGACTCGTCCTGATATTGCTTATGCTGTTAATATGGTGTCACAGTTTATGCATGCTCCCCGTACTGCTCACCTTCTTACTGTGAAAAGAATTTTCAGATATCTGCAGGGCACTTCTGATTATGGTCTGTTTCTTCATCGTGATAGCTCTCCGACAATCGTCATTGCCTAATCTGATGCAGATTGGGCTGGTTGCCCTGATAGTCGTCGTTCCACTACTGGTTATGCAGTTTTCCTGGGTAAAAACTTGATATCATGGCGTTCCAAAAAGCAACCTCTTTGTTTCCCAAGTCTTCCACTCGAGGCCGAGTATCGTGCGGTTGCCTACACTCGGCCGAAACGATCTCCATTCGCCAACTTCTTGCTGATGTTGGTTACTTCCTTCGTCGTCCCGTTCTTTTGTATTGTGATAATGTCTCTGCTACTTATCTTACCGCTAATCCAGTTCAGCATGATCGTAGCAAACACATAGATGTTGATTATCATTTTGTACGAGAGATGGTGACCAAAGGTGGTCTTCGTGTTTGGCATATTCCGACTCAGTTGCGGAGTTGTCGATATTTTTACTAAAGGCCTTTCTAATGAATTGTTTTCTAGACATCGTACCAATCGTCCGTGCTTCCTCCCCGTAAAGATTGAGGAGGTGTATTAAAGTAATATAATATACTTAAGGATAATTAGGTCTTTGTATTCATTTAGGTCTGTAAAATACTTATGCATATATACTGCCAGGGCCACCTATTCTAGGGGAGTCACAATTATTATTCAATCCTCACACAGGTACTATTTCCCTCACGAAAAGCAATTTTTGGGTGGGGAGGCGATTATGCCATATGAGCCATAGGAAACATTTCAACTTAGGGGGGAGATGCCCATCCCAAACCCAAGAAGCTGGTTTTGTGTTAGAGAGAGTGGTGGAAGATTCGAGCAAGAAGGCTTGTTTGATTGAGAACGTGTTGTTCTTAACTAAAGACGAAAAGGGCATATCTTCCCTGTCCGTTGGTTGCCAAGGAAGAATGTACATGTGGTGGAGAATGAAAGTGGGGATACAATTGTGAAGTTTATTCCATCCCACTCTCCTTTATTTCAAACATCCCTCAAACTAACACTCATTTCATTAGGGGTAAGAGCACCAACTACAAAACTCCTAATTGCGCCTATTCCTAGCCAATTATCATCCCAAAAGGAAGCGGTCTCCCCGTTCCCCAAATTACATTGGCAACTAGTTTCAAGAATGTGCCATCCTCTACCAATGCTTTACCAAACCTGTGACCCTTTATTAAAGTTTGTTACTCCATTTTTATGAACATATTTTGACTTAATACACTCTTGCGCTAGATTTGGGGGGCCATGACACATCCTCCATCCAAGCTTGGCCATGAGAGATTTGTTTAAGGTGCGATGATTCCGGATGCCAAGGCCTCCAAGGCTCTTAGGAAGGAAAACATTTTCTTTTACAATAAGGTGCATTTTATTCCTCCCTTCACTCTCCCCCCATAAAAAGTTATTACAAATTAGATCAAGATCATTAAGAGTGGAGATAGGGAAGAAATTTGCTTGCATGTAGTAGTTCGGTATGGTGTTGAGGGTGGATTTAATAAGGACAAGTCTTCCGGCTCTGGAAAGGAATTTTGTTTTCCAGTTGGCTAGTCTTTTCTTAACTTTCTCGACCACAAACTGAACTTCTCTCTTTTTGGGGCGCTTATGGGAGATTGGGAGTCCTAGATACATGCCTAAATTTTCAGAGGCATTGAGATTGATTGTGTCCTTAAACAAGTCCTGGAGTTCAGGTGAGGTGTTTAAGGAGAAAATGAGACGACTCTTATCATCATTAATTTTTTGACCCGACTCTTGGCTAAAGGTTCTAAGAACATCCCTAACTGCAAAGGCAGTAGATTCATCAACTCTTCCAAACAACAGAAGGTCATCCGCAAACAGTAGGTGGGAGATTGGCCACCCAAAAAGGGGTCCATGCTTTAGACTCACAAGCTTGATTGATGAGGGTGGTGAGATATTCTAAGCAAATGTTAAAGAGGTATGGTGACATAGGATCCCCCTGACGAAGCCCCTTGGAATAGTCAAATGGTTTAGTTTTTTGTCCATTAATAATAATAGATGAAGAGGTGTTTGATATGCAGTTCATGATTAGGTTGATTGAATTTTGGTCAAGATTATTATTGCCAAGGCATTTTCTCACAAAACTCCACTCCATATTTCTATCATAACCTTTTTCTACGTCAACTTTCAAAGCGAACCAACCCATATCCCTTTCTTTTTGTGCATCGAGTGGAGGATTTCCGAAACAACCACTAGATTGACTTCCGATCCCCTTCCTTTAATGAAGTTGTTTTGGATTGGGGAAATCCACTGCGGAATCAAAGGTTTCAGCCTATATACTAACACTTTGGTGACCAATTTATAGATCGTGTTACATAGGCTAATAGGGCGAAGATGCTTGACAGTTTCCAGGCAAGCTTGCTTGGGGATTAGACAAATAAGAGCTTGGCTTAGGGTCACAGTGATCTTAGCTTGGGCAAACCTGTAACAACCCATAATTTTGCTCCTAGTTTTTCGTAAAAGTTTTCCCTAAAACTATTATTTTCTCTAAATTAATGATTTTTATTCTTTTTATATTGGGAGCCGAATTATTATTTTATTATTATGGCGTGCTAATGTGTGCATTATATTTATATTTATAATATAATTTATTAGAATTATTTTCATTATTAAGTATTTTCAAAGTTTAGGCGCGATTTAGGAATTTATCGATTTGTCGCGTGACGGACTTTTGATGCGTGGACCTTTGATGACTTGGGCCGAAATCATCTTGGTGTACTTGGGCTTGGACAGCCGGCTATGGGGAGGGAGGAGGAAGAAGTTTCTCTTCTTTTATTTCATTTCTTTTAATTGATGACTCTTGGTAGTTTGTAACCCCCATAACCCCCCTAATCATTTCTCCTAAACCCTTCATTTTTTCCTTGCCATAAAATTCTGATTTTTATTAAAAGACGTTCAGCATCATTCTCATTTAATCCTCACCGTTTTCAAGAAAAGAAAGAGAGAAAAGGAAGAGGAAAAGAATAGAAAGGTTCAACCCGATTTTTCCTGTCACACCTTCACGAAAATAACCGTAGCCGGAGATCTAACCGTTAGATCGCCTTCAAATTTGGACAGAACGTTTACAACATCTTGTTCTTAACTTTGACCGTAGAGATTTAGAATCCCAGCGTTTTATCACCGGGAATCATGGTCGGAACAGAGCAGTGCGAAATGAGATTTTTCAACGTTCAAGAAGAAAACGCCTAGTGACTTATTGCTACAATTTTCGTTCGTGGAGGACTTGGATTGCACATATTTTTCGTATCTCTTTAGACTCGCTCTCCTCCCGACGTTCCAGGTAACTAGTAGTTATCTTAGAACAATAGTGATTAGGGTATTATTCGGTATTAGATTATTACGCTAGGAATTGTTTAAAATACTTTTTGAATGAAATTATTGATAAAATTTGACGTGAATATACTGGATGCATGCTGTGTGAATATTTTATAAATAAAAATAATTTTCGTCTGATTTTTAGTATTTATTTGATTTAATTGGTATTTTGTGCGTTTTTGGCTTATTTGCATGATAATTATTAAACGAATGTTCAAATTACTGAAATTATTTTTCGTGGATCATGTTATATGTGTAATATGTATTCCATGCCTTAGAATAATTTTTTCCTACTGTTTACCTGTTTATTTAATTGATATATCTGTTTTTGCATTATCATTTCTGTCAGTATATAAATCATGAAAATTATTTTTGGAAGCCTAAAAATTCATTTATTTGTGTAATATGTATTTCCGTGAGTTTATGCATGCTATGAAAATTTTTGGTAATTTTTGGGCGTTTATTTTTATTTTTAATTATTATATTGGCTTTATTGAGTAATCTGTAAATTAACGTTTAAAATACATTTAGACTCCGAAAATTGTAAATAAAAATTTTACCATTCCAGTAGGGCCATTAGGGTCATATGATAATTTTTGCGTGATTTTACTGATCGAAATTATTAGTTTAATAATTATTATTGGGTGTTTGTTGTGAAATTGAGGATACTCTTTAAAATTATTTGAGAGCTTGTTAGTCAGAAATAATTTGTAATCTATTATGTTCTTGGTTGCTGATGTTCAGTAGGTTGCAGTAAGTATTATTGGGTATCATTATGTTTATGTTTGATTTATGAGAAAAATGATTAATTGTTACTACTCTTTTATTGAATAAGCCTTGGAGTTAATTGGTGATGTATTTTTGATTGAATTGTTGGTGCTGTAAAAACCAGTTTAATATCATTGTTGATGTTTAGAGATGTTCAAGTGTTTATTGTGGGAGACATTTGTTGAAAGTTTCTAAGTTATTATTTTTGAGGAATTATGAAGAGTTGTTTTGATGAATTATGGGTATAAGGCCGGGTGGCATCCCTTTTTGATGAATATTTTAAGATGAATGATAATTTGATGATATTTATGATTTTATTTTTGAGATAAGAATATCCGGTGGGATAGATGTAGTCCCCGGTGAAGAACATGCCAACCACCCGGTTTGCGAACTAGGGGTACACCTGGGTTAATTGTTGTCGTCCGAGAGGTCAGGGAGTTCTGCGTGTTCTACCCTGCATCGGGAGTTTGGCCATTCTTAGACACCGGCAGTGGGGAACGTAAGCCCATGGACTGACCTGGAGATTGCGATCTGACAAACCTTAGGAAGTGAATTGCGATTCACTGGCGTTCAATTTCTGACTCAATAACTTGTTTTACCTATACTTCAATTTTTATAAAAGTACTTTTGAGATGATTTATTTATTTTTATCCAACTCACTTGCTATTTATTATTCACTTGCGTTATTTGTGAGTTATATGGAAGTGGATGCATATCGTAGTTGACTTGACTTTATTATTTCCTTTCTAATTAATCTATGTCTGAATCATGCTTTGATTTCTTTTGTTCTGGGAGAACTGCTAGTTACTCCCCACTGATTGTGGATTGTTGTTATATATTTTGCAGGTTATGTTGATGGGAATCTTCTTTGGTTTTGGGCTCGGGTTGAGTTGTGAGCATTAAAATGTTAGATGTTTTAGGCTTAGACTTTTAGTTAGTTGAAGAGTTAGTTTTATCTTTTGGATATTACTTTAATTAATTTAATTTATTTATACTATTTACTTACGTTGGTTTATCACTTAGTTATTTAAACGCATTTCTTGTAGTAGTGACATTCCCAGAAGACGATGTTTCCGCCATCGTCCTATTAATACTATTATTATTTCTTTCTTTTCCGCTTTGAAATTCTGGGGTGTTACAAAACCGCTCCTTCATCTCTTTTACAACCTCACTACTAATCAGGTCCCATTTGTTCTGGAAGAAGATGGGGTGAAAACCATTGGGCCCGGGGCCTTTAGGGGCTTCATTGAGAAAAGAGTTGTTCTAACCTCCTCAGATGTCGGGGGAAAGGAAACGTTTATTGATTGGTCAGACATAAGGGGAGTGGCAAGGCAGGATGAGTGGTCCGTCCTATAGAGCTGTTGAAATGATGAGCAAATATGATTTTTAATCTCCTCCGGCTTTTCTAGGTTGACCCCCACCACAGCTCGAATAGTAAGGACGCGGTTTGAGTTTCTTTTTATGGTAACACTCTTGTGAAAAAAAGAAGTATTCCTTTCTCCTTCCGAAACCCAATTAATTATACTTTTCATAAGCCACAACCATTCTTCCTGATCAAGGATATCAATTATCTCTTTTTCCAGGCTCTCTTCTAAATTTTGGAGAAACGGGGACGTGTGGTATTGATGGAGGGGTATTTGGGTGCCTGCTAACCGCCTCATGGCTTTGCTTTTCCTAACATAAATGTTGCCAAAAGTTTCGGTGTTCCACTCGATAAGGGATTCCTTCACACTCTCTAGTCTCAACTGTACATTTCTACCCTCCCCTCCCCACACTAAGTCGATTGTTCTATTGTAGGTGGGGTCTTTGATCCATATAGGCTCGAACCTAAAGGGTTTCGGGCCGTTCTTTGGTGTTGGCTTTTCTAGTTTAAGCAAAAGAAGGCAATGATCGGAAGTCACACGGGGAAGGTGCCATAAACTTGAGTTCGGGAAGGATGAAACCCATGCCTCATTACCCCACCCCCGGTCAAGTCTTTCGAGAATTGGATTGTGGCGCCTTTTATTAGACCAAGTAAATCTAGAACCATTATAGCCTAGGTCAATTAACTTGCAATAGTTCATAGCATCCACATACAAATCAACTCTAGCACGATAAATGACTCTACCTCCAATTTTTTCCATTTGACAAGTAACTTCATTAAAAAGTATTAAGACCAACCAAAAAATCACAAAGTTCTTTCCATTGATTTGTGCGAAGATAATGTTTAGGACTAGTATAAATTGAAGTGAGAATAAATGAAGCTTTAAATTGACATACCTCCACCCAAGCATAGATTCCTTGGTAATTCTCCCCTATTATGTGGATGTTGACCGTTTACGATTTCCACATAAGGAGAATCCCTCCCGCGCGCCCGTTTGGTTCAACAAGATGAGTCGAATCAAAGCCCAAGTCGTTTATGAAGCAACCGGTATTTTGGCGGGAAACTTGGGTTTCAACAAGGCTGAGGATATCCGGGTTATGGTTGTGAAGAAGGTGCCACATGTTGGGTTTAAAGAAGGGGCGGCTGATTCCCCGCACGTTCCACGTGATCAGCGACATGTTAAACGGCAAATGGGGTTTCTTTTTTATGCCCCTCTTTCCCTCGCTAATTTATTCTCTCTCTTCTCTTATCTATCAAAACAAACATTTCCTAAGCAAGTCTACGTGCCACGTGACACTCTCCCTTTATCTGTTTCATTCCATGTCATTACTATGCACATTAAAAAAAATTAGAAACATGCTTCATATAAGATTCGACCACGTGACCTCAAGTTGATATACTAAAGTTGTGACCAATAAGCTATGCAACATTATATGATATTTTTTAACATGAAAATATTAATAACTCGGAGCATTGCTCGGGACTAAAAACTAGTTGTTTATTATTGTTGTTCGGGTTAAAATATAAGTTCAAGTCCAATGGCTGCCCTTTATCTCATAACCAAGTCTCATAAGCCTACTTGGTAGGAATGGGCCCAAATGAAGAAAGGTACAAGGCTATTTATATCCAAGAGATCTCTATAAATATTCCATTTGGCAGAAAGGTTAAAGTCATTCACAGGGATGGCAATACAGTCTGGATCTGACCCTAATCCGCTCCAATCCAAATGAAAAAAAATCCGTGCTGACTTCGACAAAAAAAAAATCCGACTTATGTTTAAAAATTCCGACTGTGATTCGGAGTCGGATCCCATAAAAAACTCCGACTCCGACTTTAAGGCAATTAGTCCTTTGTTTTTTGTATTAATGTATTATGTATGTATAATCTGAATCCGACTTTGAGGCAATTGTATTATATAAGATTTTTTCATTGAAGAAATGATTGTTAAAAATAATAGTAATGTATAGATTATTTGTACTATATAAGATTTTCATATGATTATTAAAAAAATAGTAATGATTAGATTATTTGTATTATAGAATATTTTTCTATTGAAAAATGGGGCGAAAAAAGAAAGTCGGATGGGTCATAGCTTTGTCTTCTCCTCTCTCCAACACTAATCATTTTACGACCACCCATCCCCCTCCACCTCCATCTCCATCTCCAACACTAATCATTTTCCGACCACCCTCTTCTCTCTCTTCAGATTTATCGGACATACATCATCACCAGTCATTCCTCTTTTCCCTCCTTTAACTTCAAATTTCGACATCTTCTCCCCCTTTATTCTGTTCAATGAAGCCAAAAGGCAATAATAAAGAAGAGAGTAAGAGAGCAAAGTTAGTGAGACAATGTTCGTTGATCGATTCTTTTCGAAGCTTCACTAATTCCGAGGCTGATTCCGCCGGAAAATACGCCTCCGATGCAAACCAGCACCTTATGCAAACTGCCGCCACTTGTCACTTGAGCGTCGAAGATTTAAACAAGATAGAAGGGGAGGAGAGATTGTTGGGGAAGGTTTATACAAGAAATCGAAAAAACATTGTTGTTGAGGAAGGTTTCTATACCGTTTTATGTTAATAAAGGGAGTGAAATCAGATGGGTAGCTTTAAAAATGGGTGGACTTGTACTGGGAAATAGAGTAAAAAAATGGTGAACCTGAGTAAAATGATAGGTTTGTGAAGGAGGTTTGTGAGAGATGTCGGAAGAGATGAAGTTACCCAAGAGAGAATGAATAATTGCAAGAGGGTGATGGTGATGGTGAGAGGAGAGAGATTAGGGTGGTGGAGGCGGGGCAGCAGGGGTTAATTGGATCAACTGCTGGTGGTGTTAATGGTGGAGGTGAGAGAGAGGGGGAATTAGTTAATTGGGTTAGGGAATAGAGAAGGGGAGGAGAGAGATTAGAGGAGAGGTAATTAAAGGTTTGGTTGGTGTTAATGGTGGAGGTAAGAGAGAGAGGAGGAATTAGTTAATTGGGTTAGGGAAGAGAGAAGGGGAGGATAGAGATTAAAGGAGATGTAATTAAAGGTTAGGGGGTTAATGACGTCAATTATGGGTAAATGACTAACGGAGTTAACAATCGTTAGTCATTAATGGCATCCTGTGGATTTTTAAATATTGGGGATATATGGTGAATTTTGAAACTTGTACGGGTATATGGTGCAAAAAAAAAATTGACTGGCGTATATGGTGAAAAAATCTACTTTTTTATTGTATGTGGATTACATAAAGTATTAGTGAGAGCCCCACGTGGCACTGTTCCTTATTTAGAAACTTCTTTTAATATAGAAGTATAGATTAAGCATAATCATATATGGCAATTTTCAACACAAAAAATTTGAAGTTCTCAAGATTGAAGCAACTTCCAAAATATAAAAGGGATTATTATATGCGATGATGCTATGGGTTATATGAGAGTGCTAACAGAAATAGTTTACTCCCTCCGTTTCAAAGCACGATATTCATGGTCGAACTTTGACCATCAATTACTCTCAATTCATGTTCGTAAAAATTATAAGAAAATAATATTGTTACAGTATTTTTCCAGAGAAATATAATGGTATAAATCTTATAATTTTTATTTGTAGAGATATCTGTGGCCAAAACAAATTCTCATAAAACATGCTTGCCTTATATTATGAAACAGATTGAGTAGTTATGCGAGAGACCCTTTACACATTCCGTCTCATGGAAAAGACGGAGTTTGATATTTTATCCCCATATTCCACCATTTTACAATTAATTTTCTTTATCTCAACTTATTAAATATGAAACTAATTTTTGGCTGGGGTGATGCCCCAGGTTAGTCCATGTTATTTATTATTAGTTTTTTGAATTAAGTGAAATATTAGTTTTAAAAATATAGCTTGAGATCAAAATTAGCTGCTTGTAGTTTGAGATTACAATTTTACATAAATTATCATTAAAAAAACTATATATTCTTTCAATGCAATTTAGAACAAAAGCAGGTTAACTAATAATGATAGTTGTCGGCTTACATTTTCTATACCCACACTTTTTCATAATAATAGTAGATTGTACTATTTTTCTCTTGTAACTTTTTAGTAGAATTATTCATAGGGCATAAGCATTTAATAAATGAATTTGGAATTTTCTTACATGTAAGATATATACTTTGTTGGTAAGATCGCGGTATTTGAAGTTAGAGATCAGGTGGTTCAACACCTCTTTTGAACATTATTTTTAGGGGGAATGTCATTTTAGACGAAGTGGTACCACATCACTATGTGAGATGGAGTTAGGGGTGTCAAAACAGGTTCTCAAACAGGTTCTGGGTATACCCACGGTGAACCAGGTCAGACCCGCACAGGTTAGGATTCTGATTGTCAGTGCCCCAGGTCATGATTGGTCAGGTTTTGTTCAACTGGGTCGAACACATTTGAATCATTGGATTCTCGGGTGCCGGACAGGTCTGAGCGTTCCATTTACAAGTCGATCCATTCTTGGATATGAGCGCCCGTTGACTTTTTTTTTGCCGGGTTTGCGCAGGTCGTATTTAGGTTTCATGTACGGTTGAGTTAAGTCAAATGTACTCGGGTTGAATTAGTAATGACCTTAGTTCGATCATTGTGAAACATCGAGTCCATTCGCTATTGAACGTCAACTCAACTTCGGGTAACTCCTGATCGGGCCATCTTGATTTTGATATGGATTTTGTAAACGAATCATATTAATAAAAGTATTAAGATTGACATATATATACATATGTGTGTGTGCGATAAATATATGGATGACAACGAAAAACCAATAAAAACACTATATTGATTACCGTGATGTTTAGTGTATTCTCTTAGTCAACACTTATTTCGAATAATCAACTGCGTAAAACCACTCTAATGAGTAAAGGAGTAGAACGACTCTTCATATGTTTTAATATTATATATTATAACCAACGACAATAATAACGAGTAGACGATCAATTCTAAACTTCATATAAATGATTTATTATTAGAAGCATTATGATTGATATATAAGTTTGTAAATAGCTATGATGGTAATGAGAATAATAATACTAATAAACATAAAGCGGCAATGATAATAGGTAAAAATACAAATAATAACAAGTAATAGTAACAAGGCTAACAATAGCAATAGTAATACAAATAAGAACGGGGAATACTAACAATAACAATAACAATATAAATACTAATATGTTGAATCATTTTAATATAAGATTGATATCAAAATAATTGTAAAACCAATCTAGTACTCTATTGATTATAAATTAGTATAACGACTCTTAATATGTTATAATACTATGAGGCCTAAGTGATTATAACGAGGGTTCATATGTTGCACAATAATAATTATAATAAATTATACCCCCAAATCATTATCCCCTATAAAAGCTAACCATAACTTATTATAATAAGTTAACTGTTAACAAGTAACAACCATAAGTTAAGTAAAATAGTTAACAAGTACTTACTAGTTACTAAATAGTAACTTGTTAACAACCATATAGCTTAATACTAGTATAAGATTAACAACCATAACACTCCCGTATCTTTATAAGTTATAAGATTATTTAAGTTAATTGTTTTTATGTTATACTATAGTTTAATACTAGTATAGTATTTATGGTCTTCTCTTTACTTTGTATATATATGTGACTATAAATAAACTATTTTATCAGTAGGCTTATATATATGTGACTATAAAGAAACTATTTTATCAGTAGGCTTATATATGTTAGTACGACATAACAATAACAAACATATATAACGCGGTATATATGTATTATGTTGTGACTATATATGATAAAGTATAAACAAACTATTTTATCAATATGTTTAATCATTTTAGTAGTACTATACATTGGTATTAAGATAATTGTAAAACCATTCTAATACTATATTGATTATAAATTAGTACAACGACTCTTGATATCTTATAATATTATAACAAATGACAATCATATGTTTACAACAACGGTTCATATGAGGCTTAAGTGATCATAACGAGAGTTCATATGTTATACGATAATAATAATAATAAACATAACAACAGTTTATATAAATGATAGTAAACATAATAGCCATAAGTCAATAGTTAACTAGATAGTAACTTGTTAACAACCATATGTTAACTTAGCATTTAGTCAGCTACTCACATAGACTTATACCAACTCAGTAACTCACTAGCTTGTTCCTAGATAATTGAAGAAGTTGTTACTATATAAGATTATGAATGTATCAATATAGATTATAAGCTAATTCAAGAGAATAGTACACTATTTTATCTAATTCAAGATAATAGTACACTATTTTAGATAGTAGTCTTCATGTTAAATGCATTTTGAAACTAAAACATGTATTTGGATTGAAACAAGTTGTTATCGGACGAGATCAATGAATGTATCATTGTAAGTCGATAATCAAAGTCAATGTAACATTACATATAAGTTCACTTTAATAAATATAATTATACTATTACTTAATTGAGTAATAGACTAATGATAGTTGTATAAGTAACGCCATAAGTATGGAGTCTAATTAAAATTTAGAAACTCAATTCATAACTCTAATTAAATAATGATAATGATAATAGTAATAATAATAATAATAATAATAATAATAATAATAATAATAATAATAATAATAATAATAATAATAATAATAATAATAATAATAATAATAATAATAATAATATGCTAATTAATAAATGATAGTTATGGCTTAAATACTAATCATAATAATTTCAATAAAAATAAGCAAAATTTCAAATTAAAGTTAGTAAGTTACTAAACCAAGAAAATAATTAGTAATATTATAACTTATAAGAATATAAGATTATCAATCATGTGTGCTAGGTCATCAATCCATGTGTTAGATCATTCTCTATTCCTATTGGTCAAGAAATAATATCATGGATCATGAATTAGAACCCTTTGATTTAAGAAGGATCAAAATCTAACCATTAATCTCTCAAACCCATTTTCATTTCCCTAGTCTCTCTTCCATCTATCCTCTCTAAAACCCTAATCCCCACCCCTCTCATCCGCCCACCTCCACTTCCATCTCTCATTCTCTAAAACTCTTATCCTTCAATTCCACTCGCCTTGGATCTTCTTTCTCTTTCAACTCCATCACTTTACGATGATCACTATCTATGAGTCTCTCTCATCAATTTTCGATTCTCATCATCGCCGTAATTTTTGTTTCCCCGGCCCTTAAAAATAGCCTTTTTTGCACTCGGTTGTTTCTGGAGATCTGAAGTCTGTCTTCGTTGCTTAAACGGCGTCGTTCGCACCACCGTCGGATACTCCGGTGGCACTAAGCTTAATCCCCGAGTTCCGCAGCCTTGGCCGATCACGCCGAATCAGTATAGATAATGATGTTGTTAGGAGATTGCGTAACGAAAATCTCGGTGGAGATCTTGCTAACCGAAGCTCTCACTGGAGGCCAAGATCGAAGATCTTATCGAACGCAAAAGATCGAATATCTGGAAACGTGAAGATTCAAGCAAAACTTCATCTCAAATCTTGATTTGAACAAGCGAAGATCTCGATGAAGGTTGCTTCGACCGAAGATCTAGCTCGCCGGAGTTAGTGGTGGTTGCGAGATTGTTCTATTGTGGTGGTTGCAGTCCCACACGAGAGTTTTCCCTTTTTGATTTGTAATTTCGTTTGTTGATTTTTATATACTTATGTTATGTTGAATTAGCTTTTTGTGAGATCTAGAGTTTTTCTACTCAATTTGTATCAATTATTTCGAAATTCTTTTTTTTTCTTTTCAATTGTACCTTTTTCATTCTTTCAATTTTCTAATGAAAAAAATATTCAAGTTCGTATTACTCAATATATCACAATCAAGATCTTCATATCCTTTAAACTATGATTTCATATCCTTCAAATTTAATAACAAAGATACAATTATCTTAAAAAAAAATTTCGTATAATTTAATTTTCCTTTTTCAATATCCAATGGTAGGGTTTGTAAATGTTAGATCTGAAGGCAAAAAAAAAAAAAAAAAACTCAAGCCAAACATGTGGTGATAGCGAGAAAGCTTGTAAGATAACCGAATTTTTGTTTTTATTTTACCTTTTTTTTGAAATTTTTTTATCTCGATAAACTTAGATGCGGGATTGTTATTTTCTTTTGACATTCTTAAATTCAATAAACATATCTATTTTTGCAGTATTTTATTTTTTTCTTTGTCATGAAATTGAAGTAGGTCTTATCTGAATTTTTCATATGGGTTTGTTTAGTATAAAGAAAAATAAATCTGTAATTTTGTTTTAGTATCTCGAATTTTCTCGTGTTTGCCATATGGGTTTGGATTTTGAAGTATAGGGTTTAATCAAATACTTTTTAATATTATTTGAAAATGGGAATATTGGGTAATTAAATGAAATATAAACAAGTACATGATATTCAAAGTTTAACCCTTAAATTAAATGTAATTTAGTTTTTTATTTAATTAATTATTAAATGTAATAAATTTTATAAATTAATATATTTAAATGATTATGTAGATATAAAAAAATAATTGAATTTTAGTAATATCTGGTTGAGTACGGTCGGGTTCGAGTTTGAATGCGAGTGCTGCAGTCCGGGTCGTCGCATATAATCTTGCGGAGTGCTCGCCAGTCCGGGTAATCCCGTGTCGGGTTTCGGTCGGTCGGGATCGACCCTCGCGAGTCGAACCCGGGTTCAAGTCAGGTCAGAATCAGGTTGACCCAGCGGTCAGATCTGATTCTGACACCCCTAGATGGAGTAACATGTGGCGCAAAATGTCATGTTAGAGATTAAAGCTGCGCCACAACTGCGTATAAGATGATGTGACATGTGGGGGGTGTGTTATAATTCTTGCCCACAACGTGTGTGTGGCAGGCCTTAAGTGATCCTCATATGTTATAGTGATAGTACTAATGAGTGTCTCAAGCGATGCGCCGAGTTGTTACTTCTCATATTTTTATCTAGTGTGAAAAAATTAACGTTATGACCTGATAAGTAATTGCATTATACAAAATAAATCCCTTAAAAGTTTAGGCATGAAAGCAATAGCTCAACTTTCTACAAGGAATTGGGTAAGAGAATATGTCAACATAGTCTCTTGTCATTAACATAAAAGTGCTGGAGATCTTCCCTCAAAATGAAAAGTGTTGGGGATCAAACTAGTTGTGTAAGTCTTTTAATGAGATATAATTATAAGATCTTATTTTATTTTGTTTTGAAACACTAAACAATGATGTTATATTGGATTTGTGTTTAAGTTCTCAATTTTCATTTCAACAGTCACGTGTTAGATATATACCTTGTAATTACACAAAGTTGATTTTTAATTGAGGGGTTGATATCGACATAGAAAATTTGCATTAGACCTTTAGAGGGAAATGCCACGTGGCACTTAGACATTATTAAGAATGCTTTTTATTATATTAGTATAGATAGATAGATTTATTTATGGAAAATTCTCATTCGGAACCTTATATTTTGGCTATTTATATTGGTAACCAAGAAAATAATTTTTTTTATGAAATGACACTGTCTTATCGTTTATTTTGATCTATAGGGTGTCACAAGACTGATCAAATTTTGGAATTATTTTATGTAAAGTCTTCTGAAGCTACTTAAGGTTATGTAAATTCATTAGGACACAAAATTATATAAGCAAAACCTAATCTCCTAGAAGTAACTATAAAATTGCAAAAAAAAAAATCAATTTAAATGACCATTTATTAATGTTTTATGTATAGTTTTTGTTTTATTCTTGGTGAGAATTGTTTTCCGATAAAGTTAATTAACATCAATTAACCTAAAAAGAAGTGTGGAATTGATGAAAACAAAATTAATTAGAGTAAAAATTAATTTTAATCATTAGGGTCACATTTTAGAATAAAACGATAGTATAGAGTCATTTGATATGATAAATTATAATCATGGTTACTAAAGGAAAATAGCCAAACCACGAAGCTATTACCAATGATAATTTTCTTTTTTTTGAGGTGCGACAAAATGCAGCCTAATCAACTATCGACTTGCTATTTTCTCTCCTGAACTGAATCATAATTAAATTCTTCATCGGCTTCCAAGCTTTAGAAACATTAGCTTTTATGGTCAAAGTTCATAAAATATAAGTCCATGGGAATATAAATATGCCTCAACTTCTTCGATTTACTAATACGGGTACTATTATTTGAGAAAGACGACAAAATAAAAGAATGATACAAACATTGCACAATTGTATTAGTTAACCAATTACTTCCTTTATTCCATGTTAATTACAACATTTCTCTTATATGAAAGTTTCGCAATAATTGCAAAGTTGAATTGCTTAGTCTTGTGGTTTTTCTATCTCTCTCCTATCACCTAAGTTCCTCTCTAATTGATCTATCAGCAACGTGGCAAATTGATAAAAGTATAGGGGGTGATTTACCACTTTGTCGCTTAATCTACCTATATCTCTCTTCTTTTCACATAACAAGTGTGTCAAGTATACATGCATATTACAATAATAGTAGAATGGAGGAAGTATGTTCTTTTTTTGTCAGAAAACAAATCGACGAAAAATATCAACTTTGGAACTCATTATACACTTTTTTTTTTTGACAGGAGAACTCATTATACACTTGATTGACAAAGAATTGTTTAACTAAACAAATAATATTCAATTTCCGACTAGTATGTAAGATACATAAAAATCTAGTTATATACAACGACCCGAGAATTTTAGAACATTAAAATAATAATATAATACTTAAATATAAGCTAATATCATATTACATTAACAGCCCAGGGATTGCGTAACATAAAGAAATATGTTAAGAAGATTATATCTAAACATTAGTAATAGAAAACCTCAAAGTCTATCTGAGTGATCCTCCCAGAAACTGACTAGCTATAGTCGAGCAAAAGATCGAGATGCACACCATATGACTTACTATGATTTGACTTGGATGGAGCGAACTTATATTGTAACTAGTAGATTTACACCACCCATGATATCATTGTTGGAAGAATTATAGTTATGTTTGTTAGCTATACATGTGATGATGTTACGCTAAGGAGTTGTGGAATTTTGATTGTATGATAATAAGAACTTTAAGAATTTCGGGCAGACGAATTGGTGTGCCCACACCTCCTTATAACTGTATAAGGGTGCATCCTCACCAAAATCTCCGTGGAACAAAATTGGAGGCGGAACCAAATGCGAGCCCACACATTGGGCACCCGCACTAAAGAGATGCACCCGCACCATATGTTCAGGAGTCGGGACACAGTTTTTTGCGTTATTTCTAGTGTCTTTTGGTGTGAAGCAACACATTGTTTCAGGCCTATTCTTCTATATATTTCCTATGCTATTAAGTAGGATGTCACTTGTAGAGATTGATTGAAAAAATCATTCTAAGTTGCTCTTAAGAAGTTATTCTGGATTCTCTTGTGAGAAACAACATTCAAAACCCTTGTAGTTTATAGAGTATGTCATCAACCAAATTCTATCATCTTCTTCTTTGTATCTCATAAGTTTTTACCTTGAACTCGTTGATCATAGTGAGTCGGTAAAATACGAATTGAAAATCTTAATTTACGTGCTTGGAAGAACCATGTGGTTTACTCACAATCATATCCACATCTAACAATAATAGCATTAAAAGAAAACACGACCATAAAATCATTTCTCAAGACCAAACCATTTATACTTTACAAGATCAAGAGGTGCTTTAACATTATACTCAAATGGGAATTCATGATGAAGAATATAGATGGATTTACGTCTTCTTAATTCAAGGGGAAATAAACCTACCAAATAAAGCCAAATACAGCAAGACATTGCCAAACTTGATCATTTTAAGCAACACATGGTGGCTAATACGATGAACAGATTGGTTCTAGAAACCGCATATTTGAATTTTACTAACAGTTCTTATTACTTGATTAAGCTTCAATTACTTGACAGGGAAAATTTGAACATGTCATGTAATATCTGCACTTTAAATTTTTGCAACTTCATGATAGTGCTGTGGGGCTTCACGTACTGATCTCTGTAGTCCATACGTTGTTCACTAGTACAGAATTCACGTTTTGCGTCGGTCTATTTGCGTCGTATGCACGAAGACCTGACGCAAATACACGATGTGCGTCGGATATCATAGAGGGTGCGACGCAAATAAGCACAGGATATGAATTGCGGAACCATTTGCGTCGCATGGCTTTGAGGACGCGACACAAATAACCCCACTATTTGCGTCGGATATCACAGACCTTCGACGTAGATGATGATTTACGTCGTGTGCTTTGTAGGTGCGACGCACATGAGCAAGAAAGGCTCCCAGCTCCACTGCTGTAGGCGTGCTTTGTAGCCTACTATCTGCGTCGCATGTTTCTCCTGTGTGACGCAAATGATGTAGCTATCTGCGTCGCATGTTCGAATGGTGCGACGCAGATCCTCACGGCCCATTTAAAAGCCCATTCAATTAGACGCATTTAAATCCCTCTCAAACCCCTCTATCTCTCAAGCGCCTCTCAAACCCCTCTATCTCTCCAGCCCCTCTCTCATCTCCCTAATTTTTTCTGAAAACCCTAAATAAAATTGCTCCTCTAAATCATCATCTATCTTTTTTAATCTCCTTTTATTTGGTTGAATTCCATGGAAGTTTCTCCCTTCTTTTTGTTTGTTTCTCCGATGCTGCGCACTACCTCAGACCACCGGCGGTAAGCTTCTTCTTCAATGGCGGACACGGGTTACTTTCTCTAGCTTTCCTCTTTCTCTCTTTTTGTAAAGCTCTTTTTAATGGCGAATTTACCTGTGGAAGAATTTCAATGTTTCAGTGGAAAATTCAAGTCATTGAAGTGAGAGTTTGGTGCTCTCAGTCTCAGGAGGAGGAAGGGAGATGCGTTTTGGCACCGCCTTGGAGTGCAGCACCACTGCCGTATCTCCGATGCAGCCCCGACGTCTCTCCGAAGGACACGTGGCGTACATCTTCAATCTGTGGGTCTTTCTCTCCGCCGAAATTCCACCGCCTTCCCACTCAACGTAAACTTCCTGTCAGATCTAGATATTGTTCAGAATTCGTGTGAACTTTTCCGGCGGTTACTGGTCTTTTATGGTTGTTTGATGGTGAACTTTTCTTTTTTAGACACAGAATTTGTACGAATTTTGTATAATTTATACAAGTTTTTCATTTGCGTAATACAATTCTACTTTGGTTAATTTCTTTTTTATAAGTTTAGATTGTTTATCAGTTTAAAATTTCGTTTCATGGTTTCAATTAACAAAACGATTGTAGAGAACGATTGTAGTGGATTTTTTTTGATCTGTTTCAACTTTTGGAATGGTGGACCATTTTTTTTGTTAAAAAGCAATTTGCGTCGCACCCTTAGCCATGTGCGACGCAAATCACTCATTCAAGATGGTAGATGCAGCTGCCCAACAAGCCACATCTGTGTCGCATGCAGAGCTATATGCGACGCAAATGGTAGATCATCTGCGTCGCATGTAGCTCTACGTCCGACGCAGATGGGAGACGCGCAGGCAGGGGTGATGGGTCTTGTGCGTCGTACTATGGGCTCGGTCCGACGCAAATAGTAAATGAACTGCGTCGTGTCTTATCCAACGCAGATGCTATATCCATCATCTACGACCAGGCCTGTGCCGTCGGACCTATGTCCGACGCAAATGGGGGTCCCAGGTCCGACACAAATTGACAATTCTGTACTAGTGGTTGTCATCAGTAATAACATATAGAAAAGAGATGCTCCATAAACCTAGGAAAAAGCTAAATTTCATTTCATCGTTTATGAAGTCTTAGTTTCACTTTCAATAGATAACCGGCTAAACTCATTATCACCAAATAAAGGCAGAGTTTTTCTGGATATGAAACTGTTTTCTAAGTGCTTCCTGAACTCCATCTCCATGTTCTTACATCCATAAACAAAGGAACACAAAACACAAAAGCTTTCCATTTCCACCAAATTTTCGGACACATGAAGAAACCAACACATACTATTCTCCTTTAATTAAACAAAAACACACACACCAAAAAAAAAAAAGTGCACCTAAATAAAAGAACAGAAGAGATAAAAATGGCGGTCACAACTTTAAGACGGAAAATTTGGCATCAAACACCATCACTCTGCAAGCAGAAAAGTCAGGAACCGTTACTTTTTTACAACTTCCAGTTTCAATATCATAAACTTCAAGTTTATAAGTACCACCATAAGCCAAAATTTTTCTAGCATCCATTCGCATTAGAGGATTACCAAGTACATGATAATTTTGGAAGAATTGCTTCACCCAAGACTCTTTAACACCGTATTCCTTCATAAGCCAAATTTCACCTTCACCATCACTATACATAGTTATCAAACAAAGGTGAGTATTTGAAACACTTACTTTTGTTCTATATCTCCACTTCATATCATCAGGTCCTAAAATACGCGAAAACTTTTCTCTACTAAAATTGAATGACCAAATACAGTTTTACTTTTGAGTACCCAGTGAAGCAAGCCATGCAAGAAGGCTTGACTCTGCATAACCGAGATGGAGGAGCATTACTAAGTGTCCTCCATTCGTTAGTACCGAGTGTCTCGTATCCGGGGCCACAAGCTTCTTTCTAGCCTTAAAGTCCTTGATGATTCGAGTATTTTGAATTGGTGCGAAACAGGGGCACCGACCAGAACCCATAAACCTCAAGAGAACAAGATTCTACTTTAGGTTGATCAACAATAATTTGTTGGCCTGTTAGAAGATTAAATATAATGTAAGGACTCAATCGCCTATAATTAGACTTCAAACAAATCGGTCCATTGCGGTGATTAACCACTTCCAATCGTAATGTGGGGTGTTAAATTTTGATTTGAACCTAATCATATGATCCTCACTAACACGAAGTTCATTCATCTCATCTACCTTTGACGTCTTGTCTAGATCAATCAACAAATAATTCAGCCTTCCGTTGTTAGAATTGCCATAAAGCACTACGGTAGTATTGGAGCAACAAGATGAACGTAGAGCAGCAAACTCATTACTGATGATGATTTGATACCAATCTTTGCAGACAACTTTAGAGTTCAGGCACGCCTTAGTTGGGAGTCTTGACAAAATATCAAACATAATCGGGGAAGGTATCTCCTCAACAAGGGATCGATTCAGTGCAACTTTCTTCATAGTAGCTAACTTTCCGAGAACAAGAAAAATCGAGATGTTAAGAGAAGAGAAAATAAAGCTGTTAGATTGGGTAAAACTCTCCAAAGGAGAGTTATGCATTGATCAATAATACATTAGATGATAGTGTTACGAAGAGCCACTTCTACCTGTATTAGGAACATTGTAAAGAGGAGAATATTTTACATATGTTTTCTGTCATAAACCTAAACGGCGGTGACTGGAGCCGGAATTCTCAAAGTGGGGGACAAAGTATAGACGTCTGCAATTAACCATTAGCACCAGTGCACCACCATTTAGCTACCTCTGCTAGCACAAAGCCACCATCTTTATTACCTCCATAACTCAAAACCACCACAACAGCCCAAATACCAACCCATAACCACCACTACAATTAACAAATATTACCTCAAAAATGAAATTAAAACTTAGGGTTTAGAAAGTAAAACAACTCACTTGGGCGTCGTTCCGGGCGGCAATTGCTTGCGGACTTCAGCGACCGTGGCTGGGGTTCCTTCACTCCTTCATTAGTTTCTCACTCTCTCTCTCTCTTCGTTTTGGTTGTTTTGTTTCCTTCACGAGTACAGGGACTGCTTGTCTGCTGCTTTTGTTTATTTCTTTTTTTTTAAATCTGAGATTTTCTTTTTTCAAACTGCTAAACGGCGTAGTTTTAATATTTTAAGAGTCTATAATTTTAACTAGGGCTGTGAAAAACTGACCCAACCCATTTACCGAACCCAAACCCGACCTGAAATAAGCGGGTTTGGGTTGAGATTTTTGACCCATTTAAGTAAATGGGTTGACACGACTTACCCATTTAATTAAATGGGTTAGGTTAAGGTTGACATTTTCAACCCGAAATTAACCTGCTTTGACCTGTTTAACTCATTAAAATATAAATTTCCTAAAAAGTTGTGTTAAAATTGGTGAAAATTTTAAATATACTAATTGTAGAATACAAAAATTGAAAAGAAAATCTAATCATGCATACTTTTATGTGAATCTATTGTTGAAATCTAATAAATTTTAATAAAAATTTAATAGCATAAATATGTAAATGGGTTAAACGGGTTATATGGGTAACCCATTTAATAAACAGGTTGGGTCAAGGTTGAGTTTTGCAACCCGTTTAATTAACGGGTTAGGTTTGGATTGGGACATGTTCAACCTGTTTATTCACTAGTACAGAATTGTCAATTTGCGTCGGACCTGGGACCCCCATTTGCGTCGGACATAGGTCCGACGGCACAGGCCTCGTCGCAGATGATGGATATAGCATCTGCGTTGGATAAGACACGACGCAGTTCATTTACTATTTGCGTTGGACCGAGCCCATAGTACGACGCACATGACCTATCACCCCTGCCTGCGCGTCTCCCATCTGCTCGGACGTAGAGCTACATGCGACGCAGATGATCTACCATTTGCGTCGCATATAGCTCTGCATGCGACACAGATGTGGCTTGCTGGGCAGCTAGGCTGCTGCATCTACCATCTTGAATGAGTGATTTGCGTCGCACATGGTTAAGGGTGCGACGCAAATTGCTTTTTAACAAAAAAAAAAGGTCCACCATTCCAAAAGTTGAATCTGATAAAAAAAAATCCACTACAATCGTTCTGTTAATTGAAACCATGAAACGAAATTCTAAACTGATAAACAATCTAAACTTATAAAAAAGAAATTCACCAAAGTAGAATTGTATTACGCAAATGAAAAACTTGTACAAATTATACAAAATTCGCACAAATTCTGTGTCTCAAAAAGAAAAGTTGACCATCAAACAACCATAAAAGACCAGTAACCGCCGGAAAAGTTCACATGAATTCTGAACAATATCTAGATCTGACAGGAAATTTACGTTGAGTGGTAAGGCGGTGGAATTTCGGCGGAGAGAAAGACCCACAGATTGAAGATGTTCGCCACGTGTCCTTCGGAGAGACGTCGGGGCTGCATCGGAGATACGGCAGTGGTGCTGCACTCCAAGGCGGTGCCAAAACGCATCTCCCTTCCTCCTCCTGAGACTGAGAGCACCAAACTCTCACTTCAATGACTTGAATTTTCCACTGAAACATTGAAATTCTTCCACAGGTAAATTCGCCATTAAAAAGAGCTTTACAAAAAGAGAGAAAGAGGAGAGAGAAAGTAACATGTGTCCGCCATTGAAGAAGAAGCTTACCGCTGGTGGTCTGAGGTAGTGCGCAGCATCGGAGAAACAAACAAAAAGAAGGGAGAAACTTCCATGGAATTCCACCAAAAAAAAGGAGATTAAAAAAGATTGATGATGATTTAGGGGAGCAATTTTATTTAGGGTTTTCAGAAAAAATTAGGGAGATGAGAGAGGGGCTGGAGAGATAGAGGGGTTTGAGAGGCGCTTGAGAGATAGAGGGGTTTGAGAGGGATTTAAACGCGTCTAATTGAATGGGCTTTTAAATGGGCCGTGAGGATCTGCGTCGCACCATTCGAACATGCGACGCAGATAGCTACATCATTTGCGTCACACAGGAGAAACATGCGACGCAGATAGTAAGCTACAAAGCACGCCTACAGCAGTGGAGCTGGGAGCCTTTCTTGCTCATGTGCGTCGCACCTACAAAGCACGCGACGCAAATCATCATCTACGTCGAAGGTCTGTGATATCCGACGCAAATAGTGGGGTTATTTGTGTCGCGTCCTCAAAGCCATGCGACGCAAATGGTTCCGCAATTCATAACCTGTGCTTATTTGCGTCGCACCTTCTATGATATCCGACGCACATCGTGTATTTGCGTCAGGTCTTCGTGCATACGACGCAAATAGACCGACGCAAAACGTGAATTCTGTACTAGTGATTATTAACCCGAACCCGACACGACCCGACCTGATCTGTAAATCAACCCTAATTTTAACAAAAATATTGTTATGTTTTTCCTTTAATCTTGGAACTTTGTTAGCGAGATTCCTTTTTCTGATTTGAATCTAAAGGTACGTTCTTTTAATTTAGAATAGATATTTATTTACAATATGTTCTTTTCATTACAAAATATGTACTTTTATAATTGGAGATTTACATATTCTTTAATTTTAAATTGTGTGTTCTTTTTATCTTAGAAAGTTGTTGAAAAAAGTTCATTTTCTTTTGTAAAAATAGTATGTTCTTTCGAGCGCACAATAAGCATTATGTACCCTAGTGCATAATACTAATCCATGCTTTGGTGTTTAAGCTAGCGCCTAGCCGTGCATATCAAACAAAAGTTCAACCAAACAATGCAAGTCACAGTTTCTAACTCCCGTTGACAGATCAATCAACCAGCCCAACAAATCTAACTAAGTACATTTATTAGTCAGTGTTCCTAAATCTGAAAAAAAAATCAAAAATTAAGCATGACCACATGAAAATTTTCCACATCTCAAAGAATAGCTGTAAAAAAGCTTGAAGCAACTTGGGATAAAAAAAGAGGGGAAAAGAGAGAAGGGATTACTCTATTTGATGCTATGATTTTGCGTTGAGTACCGGCTAGCTAGGCATTAGCAATAGTTTGTTTTGTCGTTCGACTTGGACTTGGAGTAGGACGACATAGTGCAAACAACGGAGTTTTGTAGTTTATATAGGGTAGGCAGCTAGGGTTTGTGGTTGTCGTATAAAAAGAGTTTTGCTATTTGACGCCCTAAAATTTCTTACTAACGTCCTAATACGCCCTAGAATTTGACTTCCTTAGATTACTTCAGCAAAAGCAAACTACAACTCTTTAAATAAAGATGGACACTACTGAAAAGCAGGCTCATGACATGGCTAAGTCCAATCCAGTTGAGAAGGAAAATTATGAGGACTGGATGATGGTCAGGAAACCAGGAAGAAAAAGAGCCCCAAGAGGGGAGAAAGCTCAACCGGCCGCCGAGAAGGTGGATGGTACAGTTCCGGCCAACAAGCAGATCCAAGCCGAGAGACCGCCAATTCAAAATTCAAATTACACTATCCAGCCGCCGAGAGCTAACGATGATCAAGGGCAAGGATCTCGATTTTTCGTTTTAGGGACGGATTTTCAGGAGCAAATTACGGACATCAATAATATGGCTAAAGATGATGAAATTGAGAAGAAGTCTTTGAGCTATAGGACTGTCAATCTAGCGGACGATTCGCAAAAAGGTCAAGGTAGCACATCTAGTATACCTAGGGGTGTTCATGGGTGGTTTACCGTCCCCAAACAACATATCGGTTCGGTAACCAAAAGTTTCGGTTCGCTCTTTTTGCGAACCTTAACCGTAACTGTTTAGACCGGTTACCGCCTAAGCTGTTAACCATTTTTTCGGTACGGTTTTTCGGTTAACCATTAACCGTTATTCCATTTAACTATTATATTTTACTTAATGTAAATATATATTTTCTATTTTTGTGTGCATATACTATAATATTATATACTTCCTCCGTTCCATAATAAGTGAAACACTTACTATTTTAGAACGTTTCAAAATAAGTGAAACATACCTTAAATGGAAAAAAGAAAGTGACAAAATGACAAGAATACCCATCACAAACTTGTGTGGTTTACTTTTCTCTCTCCTCCTTTTGATAATGAAAAGGGTATTTTATGACTTTTTGGCTTTTGAAAGTGATGTTTATTAAATCTTGTGCCCAATCCCTATGTTTCACTTATTATGGAACAGAGGAAGTATACTCTAATGTAAAATATATTATAAAGTGGATAACAAATCCATAGAAAACATAATAACACTAAGAATTTACTCCGTTTCATAATTATAGTGTTTAAATTAGTACTAAATTTTCTCAATAATCTCATACTTCCTCTAATTGTTGTTACTTAGTAACAAATATTAGAATTAATGTACTTGTTGGAAAATGTTTCACAATAAATAAAATAGAGAAAAAAACTATTTTGGTTTTTCGGTTAACCGTTCACTCAAAAATCATAACCGTAACCGTACCGTTTAACCGTGAATTTTACCGGTTCGGTAACCGTACCGTTTAATCCCAAATTTTCCGGTTCGGTAACCGTCCATTTTGACCGGTTTTTCGGTTTTTCAGTATGGTTTTTCGGTTTCGGTTTTTTGTGAACACCCCTAAGTATATCTGCCTTTTTTATCTAGTTAGTAGAAGTTGACCCCAATTCCACTTCTCAAACTAACCCTAAGGATAAATTGAATCAAGCAGCAGGCAAAGAAAATTTGAGTATACAATTCCACGCCACCAAAACGACCCTCCCTAGCTAGCTATCTCAGGATGAATGACCACCAATGCATCCTCTCTCAAGCAACCTTTCCCATGGACCTTCACCCACCGAATGTGATCCTCCTCCAGATTCCTTCGGAGAAAACACTTTTTGTAGGACAAGCCATGAACAATCCATATCTAGTGAAAGCGCACCACCTGATCCATACGTTGGAAGTGGTGTTCCAATCGTGGATAGAGTCGCAGCCAGCCCTCTCGGAGTTGGTTGTGATGATTTCAATACCCAATGAGATTAATCGTCTCATGGGATTGTTAAGCAATGCTTATACAAGTTCTTTACCTCGAATTCCAATGTCGATGGAAGATAGATTCCCACCGAATAATATTAACTCTCTGCCTATTTCATGCTTGATATGGAATGTACAAAGGGCGGGAAATAGAGCCTTTATGGTCGCTTTAAAAGAAACGGTCAAGAAGAACAATCCGAATGTTCTAGCGCTTGTTGAGACTCATATGGGAGGAACTCAAGCGGAGAAAATTGCAAAAATTTTGAGCTTTTCAGGGCATACCATGGTGGATGCCAATGGTTTCTCTGGTGGCATTTGGGTGTACTAGAAGAAGGAAGTTGTAACTGTGGAGCCTATTATAAAACACGAGCAATTCATCACCATGAATATTACTCGAGTTGGAGCCATGCCATGGTATTTTTCGGCCATTTATGCGAGCCCTGACCCAACGAAGAGACAAGATTTATGGCGAGAGTTGAGAACGTTTGCGGAGAATAATAATGAGCCTTGGCTTCTTACGGGGGACTTCAATGAGACTCGATTTCCTTCTGAAAGAAGTGGCTCTAGTCGTGAACCAACGCGAAGATCTCAGATGTTTAATGACTGGATTAATGATTTACAATTAATTGAAGTTGAGTTTTTAGGCGCCCCACATACATGGGCTCGTGGACTTTCACCAGAGACTAGACAAAGTGGCAGATTAGATAGGGCCTTATGCAACGGTGCTTGGGGGATGATGTTTGACCAAGCTCGAGTCCGTCACCTTCCGGCCATTCAATCGATCACGACCCCATTTTTATCTCTCCCAATGGATTTGCGCCTATCCAAGATGTTAACAGGCCTTTCAGATTTCAAGCTACTTGGTTAACTCATGAGTGTTTTCAAGATTTTGTCAATGATAAATGGCGCAAAGAATGTAAGTTAATCCCTGCTCTTCATCATCTTGCGCATGATCTTAAAAACTGGAACAAGGATGTTTTTGGTAATATTTTCAAACAAAAGAGAATTCTACTTGCCAGAATTGCTGGCATCCAGAAAGCTCTTTCCTCCCGTAAAGACAGGGGGCTCATTAAGTTAGAGTCTAAACTAAGGCTTGAGCTTGATGATATTCTTGAAAGGGAAGAAACCTATTGGTATCAAAAATCTAGAATAGATTGGCTGAGTGATGGTGATAGGAACACGACTTTTTTTCATCTTAGTATTGTTGTACGTAGATGGAGAAATAATATTCTTGCTATTATGGATAATGATAGTAATTGGCTCCATGAGAAGCAGATGGTGAAAGATCAAATAGTAAATTACTTTGCGCATCTGTTTACAGAAGAAGGAGAGCGGGACATACTTGCTGTACCGCAAGATGTGTTTCCAGAACTTCCGTTGCGTGAGTGGGATGCTTTATCGAGAGCTTATTCGAAGGTAGAAATTGATATTGTGGTAAATAATATGCAAGCGCTTAAAGCGCTTGGTCCTGATGGATTCCAAGCCTTGTTTTACCAGAAAAATTGGGATTTGGTTGCACCTAATGTGTATTCTTTGGTCTTTGGATGTCTTGGGGGGGGATTCCTGAAAATCTCAATGACACCTTTATAACTCTCATCCCCAAAATTGAGCATCCCGAATTAGCTTCAGCGATTTAGACCAATTGGTCTCTCGCAATGTTGCCTATAAAATAATCACTAAGGTGATAGTGACAGGACTCAAACCAATTTTGCCGGGGCTTATTTCTAACACCCAAACAAGCTAAGCTTTGTGTCAGGGCGTCAGATTACAGACAACATTGTGATTATGCAGGAGGTTTTACATACTATGAGAAGAAAGCCAGGAATGAGAGGTTATATGGCAATAAAGATCGACTTCGAGAAGGCTTATGATCGCTTGAGATGGAGTTTTATCCGTGATACTCTCCAACAAATGAAATTACCATTATTACTCATCAACGTCATAATGGAGTGTATAACAACCTCTTCTCTCCAAGTTCTTTGGAATGCGGAACCAACTCAGTCCTTTAAACCAAGTAGGGGTATTAGGCAGGGTGATCCTCTCTCACCCTACCTATTTGTCATGTGCATGGAACGGTTATGCCAAACCATTGAAGAAGCGATTGTGAACAATCGTTGGAAACCAAATTATGCGAGCCGTAATGGGCCCATGCTTTCTAATCTCTTTTTTGCAGATGATATTGTCCTGTTTGCGGAGGCAAGTGTGGATCAAGCCCAAGTTCTTCATGATTGTCTTAGTCGATTTTGTCTTACTTCGGGACAAAAAATCAGCTTTCCCAAATCCCGAGTTTTTTTTCGAAGAATGTGCCTTTGCATCAACAAGAGGAGATTAGTGGAGCTTTATAAATTGAAGCCACATCTGATTTGGGAATGTACCTTAGGATGCCTACACTCACAAGCCGTATAACCAAGGAAACGTTCAAGCATATATATTTGTGAGAAGATTGACCACAAGTTGGGTGAATGGAAAACAAAGTACTTGTCACTTGCTGGCCGAATAACTCTTGCGCAATCAACTCTCTCGACTATTGCAAATTACTCAATGCAAACTGCTAAGCTACCGAGATCTATTTGAGATGATGTCGACACACGAGTAAGAAGATTTGTTTGGGGGGGTTCTGAAGATCTTCGAGCTATTCACCTTCTTTCTTGGGAAGTTCTCCAAAAAATGAAACACCAAGGTGGCCTTGCGTTGCCTGCTACTTGCTATTCCAATGATGCCTTCTTAACTAAGCTTGGCTAGCGCACCCTCACTGAGCCAAATGCTTTATGGGCTCGTGTGCTTCGTGCAAAATATTATAAGGGAAGGTGTGATGTGGACATGTTCACACCAAAACTAGGCATGTCCAATGTGTGGAAGGGTATCACGGATAATGCGAAAGTACTCTGCGAAGGAATGCATGTGTCGGTTGGTAATGGGCACATGACTTTATTTTGGGACCATAAGTGGGTCACTCACACCTCTCTGTCTAATCTCACTATTCAACCTGTTCCCATGGAGTTAGCAGGAGTCACCGTGAACGAAATGTGGGATCCCTTGACTGGTTGGAAGTGGGAAAACTTCGCCCCATACTTACATCAAGACACTTTGAAATTAATTCAGGCATTTGAATTAAAGGAGGATGCGGAGCTGGGCGATCTAGTCTATTGGAGTTCAGGTAACAAAGGCAGGTTTTCAATTTAATCAGCCCTTTGTATTATGCGCAATGTGAGTGATACTCTTGATGAGAAATGTTGGGATTTGATCTGGACTGCTCCAGTCCAACAATGAATCAGGGCCTTTTAATGGGTCGCTTGTCATGATAGAGTTAAGAGTAACTCTATGCGCTTTAAAAGAAAGATAGTTGAGGACCCGCGCTGCTATATATGTGGAGCTGAGGAAGAATCAACTATACACATATTGCGTGATTGCCCGATGCTAGATTGGTGTGGAAAAATTTGGGTGGACCCGCCGACAAACCAGATTTTTTCCAAAGCCATTTAAAACAATGGCTTACTGTTAACTTGCAACATAAAGATGACAAGGGTTACCCTATATGGGCCACCCTTTTTTGTATTTCCATCTGGTGGATATGGAGGTGGCGTAACTACATCACCTTTGGCAGAAGTCAAGAGGTGTCTCAAGACATTGGAGCTTTTATCCATGTGAGGTATAATGAGACTCGTAGGAGCTTTGAAAAACAAAACATATACAACGGCCAAAACAAAGCGCAAGGAAGGAAGGAAGAGGTGGGTGTGAACTGGAAACATCCCCCTATTGATTGGTATGCACTTAACACTGACGGTGCTGCCAAAGGCTCCCCTGGGCCAGCAGGAGGAGGAGTGATCATTCGAGATCATTGTGGAGGTACGATTTCGGCTCTTTCAATTAACATTGGCCATAGTCATGCCTTCAAAGCTGAAGTGGTAGCTCTCACCAAGGGTCTGGAACTTGCTAAAGAACTGCAGATTAATAAGTTGATGGTTCAGATGGACAATCTTGCTTGTGTGACAATGATCAAGAACCAAGAATGGGGCAGGAATGAATGCTCTCATATGCTCAAAAAATGTATCAATCTGATCCAACAAGAAGAATGGGAAGTTAGAATTTCGCATATCTATGTGAGGGCAATCGAGCTGCTGATTGGCTTGCCAATCATGGAATCACTCAACTCCTCCCTATTTCTATATTTTCTTCTGCTCCTGTAGGTCTTAGGACCATTTTAGATGAGGATGTTAGGGGTGTTGTTGTACCCCGTATAATGCCTCCCTAGTTTCGCCTTTCTTGTTTAGTAGTTAGTAGTTTGGTTGTTTTATTTTCTGTTTTTTCCTTCTTTTGGTGTTTGTACCTCTCTTGGATAAAAAAAATAAAGATCAATAACATAACTACCACCTAATAACTAGGAACATGAGAACAAAGTGGGGTAAAACATGATCCCACTAACTATTAACAATTATTAACATAATGGAAAACATGTTGTTGACTAAGCAAACCACTAACACTATTTCTACTGAAGCAAGAAAGTAGGAACTTAGCTAACTGATTTGAAGCCTTCTTGCCCACCTGCATATTTCCACCATCGGAACTTAGCTAACTGCATATGACTAAGCAAACCACCATCACCCGGATCTTGCCCAGGATTGCTAACCAAACAACTATTTCCACCATTACCACTGCATTTCATACCTTCCCACCTGCATATTTCCCACACCCCAGTCCACCACCACGCCTTGCAGAGACTGAATTTTTTTATTAAAAAAATATGGAAAGGCGTCCACCATGGACGCCCCACCATCGATGGAGGTGTCCTTGGCAGGCGCCTCACCCTGTGGTGGAGAGCCTGCCATGAACGCCTCCACCAGTGGTGGGGCGTCCATGGTGGACGCCTCTATTTTTTTGAATTTTTTTCCTGTAAATCCAACAAATTAGAGGAGAGAAGAAGGGCGGGGCGGTGGTGGCGGTAGGCGGCGACGCCAGTATCAGTGTGGCGGTGGTGGTGTGCCGGCGTCAGTGCCCAGTGGTGATGTGGAAGAAGATGGAGAGGGAAGATGAAGAAGGAAGTGGAGAAAATGATAAAAGAGATGGAAAGTATACAAATACAGTATTTTATACGTATTTATGGCGTAACTAGGAAATTCTAGGGCGTCATTTAGCAACCCAATATAAAAAATAATTTGAGTAAATGGAACAATTACATGACATCAACAATAAACTAAAAGATTCCCCTAAAAGAAAAACAATAAACTAAAAGATAGAGTTAAATATAGTAAACTAATTCCCTAAAAAAAGATAATAACTAATTACCTATGTCTATCTATTATTATTATTATTATTATATATATATATATATACATACACACACACTGTCTAATAAACCTAGAAAGATTGGCCTAGGTGTCAGCACCTAAATGAAAACGCCAAATGGCACTCCGCCAATCCATTTCGAAGTTGACTGACACGTGTTAGATTATTGATCTTAATAGCTAGGTAATTACCATCTTAAAATCAATTAAAATCATTTCTCAAAAAAAAAATATTTAGATTAGTCAAGCCGGAAATAAATAGCTTATTTGAAGGAAGGAATCATATGCGAAAATCAAGAGTAATTAGTTTCATTAGAGTGAAAATCAACGTCTGACATAAATTCGGAAATTTCTTAGCTAAAAACTGGGAATTGTAGGATATTTAGGCCAATCACAATAAATTTCGATACATCAACATGTGATTGGAATATCAATTATAGGACAATCAGATGATTAATTTAGATATAATTTCGAAACTTTAAATATTTAAAAGAAAACTTATTATGATATACGAGCCTAATTATGCGAGTCTTACAAACTACATATGTGGGCTATGAATAACGATTATCCTCACATCATTTTACCGTAGATGCATTCATTATAATCAAAACGAATTGTATACACATTATTTTTCTTACTTCATCCAGTTGTCTACAATACGATGCCACTTAGTTTGAAGAATTCAATATTTTTTTACGAGAATAACATGGTTTTATGCGTTTTTCACGGCGGCCATCTTCGCGTCTACAATGTTTGCAAGGATTCCTAATAAGATTTTTTTTTTGAACGGAATAAGATATTATTTTTAAAGATATGAATGAAGCAATAGTTCTCCTCCTAAATTTCTTAAGCCAGTTAAAAATTATCCGACTATATCTTACACCGTTGTTAATTTGTTATGCAATTTCTTACTGGAATCAAATAGGTTTTACACTGTCATTGATAGAATATAAATATAGTTAGGATATATTTTGTTCCTAGAATTATACTTTGGGTAGGTTTACTAATCATAATAGAACTATCCTATGATGTATCACTATAAATATTGATCAATGGTATCACAAGATTAGGTTTTATCTTTAGCTTCCACAAAAAATTTTTTGGGCCATGGTCGCCACCAAGCTTCCGCCTATTTCTTCTTTGACCTCCACATATTATTGTGGTGTGTTTGATTACTGTGACTTTGTGTCACAACTTTTCTACTTTTCTTTCATTAGCCACGTGTGCCCCATCCTTAGTCTCACCATATACTTGGCAGCATCTTCCCCCACCGTGTCATCATGACCACAGATGATACTCCCAAAGCTGATGGCCAACCATTTAACCCTCCTTCGAATGATCATCATCCGGCCCTCTCTGTTAATAACATCAAGAATGCTATCCCTTTAATTTTTTATTGTGAAAAGGTCCAATACTCAAATTGGGTTGAGTTATTTGAGACACATGTTCATGCGATCCCACCATCACCCGTCCCACTGATATCTCTGACCCTATGTGGAAGCGTCTCGATTCTATTGTCAAGCAGTGGATTTAAGGTACGATCTCCCCTGATATCTCCTTCAGACCGTTCTCTTTCGTGGTGATTCTGCACAATAAATCTGGAACAAGCTAAAGGGTGTTTTTCAAGATAACAAAGCTACTCGGGCCGTCTATCTTGAAAATCAATTTACTTCCACCTATCTAATTTTTCGAATGTTTCTTCATACTGCCAACAATTGAAGAATTTAAAGGATCAACTTGCCAATGTTGATCACCCTATCTCCGAACAACAATTTGTGTTACGTCTTGTTTCCGGTCTCATTAACACAGATTATGATGTTGTGGGCTTGTGGCAACAATGATTCAACAGATGGAGCCTCTACCGACTTTTGAATCGGCTCGTTCGTGTCTCATCCTTGAAGAAACTCGTAGGGCTCATGATTCCAGTCCCAAAAATTCGACCTTTATTGCGAGCAACGCACCACAACCACCACCACCAAATTCCACCATCGGTCAGCCCACACAACCACCGCAGCACCACCAGCAGAGGTCCGGCACTGGCGGCGGCAGTGGTCGGGGCTGCGGTGGCAGATGTGGCCGTGGCAGGGGCTGTGGCAGAAGTTCCTCCCAACCACAGTAGGGGCGTGATAATAATCACCCCCATAACAGCCTAGCTTCATGGGTCGGCCCAGCTCCCCAGCATGTATCCCCTCCCCGTGTTACTATTCGGCCCAATATGCCAACCTCCCCTCCTTCCCTGCTTCGCACCCAGGACCAGCAGCTCACCAGCGCACACTACTCCCCTGCACCCATGCATGGGCTCCCCCCAATTCGGCCACAACCTTCCCCTCACCTCATGACCACACGGTTGAAGGCAGGTATTTCCAAGCCCAATCCCAAATTTGGTTTAACTTCACTTGCTCCTTCTATTCCTCTACATCGTTCCCAATTCCTAATCACAAAACTGCCTTGACTGACCCGAATTGGAATGCGGCGATGCATAATGAATATAGTGCTTTAATTAATACAGGGACATGGGAATTAGTACCTAAGCCTATGGGGGGTGAATATTGTTAATTGCATGTGGATTTATACACACAAAGAAAATGATAAAGGTGACCTTCAAAGGCACAAAGCTCGTCTTGTTTGTGATGGTGGGGTCTCAGGAGGTTGGTGTGGATTGTGATGAAACTTTTAGTCCAGTTGTTCGTCCTGCTACTATTCGTACAGTGTTGGGGTTAGCTATGGCTCGAAACTAGTCTATTCATCAGCTTGATGTAAAAAATGCTTTTTTACATGGTGACTTACAGGAAACAATATATATGCATCAACCCCTCGGTTTTGTTGATAAACAATTTCCTCATTATGTTTATCGCCTTCGCAAGGCTATCTATGGCCTCATACAAGCTCCTCGGGCTTGGTATCAGTGTTTTGCGCATTTTCTTCTTCGGATGGGATTTGTTGTTGCATAGAGTGACAACTCTTTATTCACTTTTCGTCAGGGTAACGAAATGGCATATCTTCTTCTATATGTTGATGATATTATTTTATGCACATCTTCTGATGCTTTGCGGGACCGTATCATTGCTCACTTGAAATATGAATTTCCTATGTCTGATTTGGGGCCACTCAGTTATTTTTTGGGTATTTCAGTTACTCATACACCTCCCTACATACTTCTTCATCAGAAAAAGTATGCACATAAAATATTGGAGCGCGCAGGTATGGGGACATGTAAGCCTGCAGCGACTCCTGTTGACACTAACTATAAGCTTAGTGCAGATTCGGGTCCTCCTGTGGCAGATCCGACTCATTATCGCAGTTTAGCAGGTGCTCTGCAGTTAGGGGTGTTCATGGGTGGTTAACCGTCTCGAAACAACATATCAGTTCGGTAGCCGAAAGTTTCGGTTCGCTCTTTTTGTGAACCGTAACTGTAACTGTTTCGACCGGTTACCGCCTAAGCGGTTAACCGTTTTTTCGGTACGGTTTTTCGGTTAACCATTAACCGTTATTCAATTTATACAATTATATTTTACTTAATGTAAATATATATTTTCTATTTTTGTGTGCATATACTATAATATTATATCTACTCTAATATAAAATATATTATAAAGTGGATAATAAATCCATAGAAAACATAATAACACTAAGAATTTACTCCATTTCATAATTATAGTGTTTAAATTAGTACTAAATTTTTTCAATAATCTCATACTTCCTCTAATTGTTGTTACTTAGTAACAATATTAGAATTAATGTAGTTGTTGGAAAATGTGTCACAATAAATAAAATAGAGAAAAAAAATATTTCGGTTTTTCGGTTAACCGTTCACTCAAAAATCATAACCGTAACCGTAACCGTACCGTCTAACCGTGAATTTTACCGGTTCGGTAACCGCACCGTTTAATCCCAAATTTTCCGGTTCGGTAACCGCCCATTTTGACCGGTTTTCCGATTTTTCGGTACGGTTTTTCGGTTTCGGATTTTGGTGAACACCCCTATCTGCAGTACCTCACTTTTACTCGTCCTGATATTGCTTATGCAGTTCAGCATGTATGCCTTTTTATGCATGATCCCCGGGAGACTCATTATAATGCATTAAAGCGCATCCTGCGTTATATTCAGGGCACCATTGATCATGGATTACATTTATATCCTACTACTCAGTTGCGTTTAATCACTTAGACTGATACTGATTGGGGCGGGTGTCCTGACACTTGTCGTTCTACTTCTGGTTATTGTTGTTTTCTCGGTGATAACCTGATTTCTTGGAAATCTAAGCGTCAGCCTACTCTTTCTAGATCAAGTACTGAGGCAGAATATCGAGGCGTCGCAAATGTTGTCGCGGAAGCTTGTTGGTTACATAATCTTCTTTTGGAGTTACATTGTCCTCTCCGACATGCTACTATTGTTTATTGTGCTAATGTCAGTGCTATTTATTTATCTCGCAACCCAATACAGCACCAACGCACCAAACATGTTGAGATGGATATTCATTTTGTTCGGGAAAATATTGCGTTAGGTCAAGTACGTGTGTTGCATGTTCGTACTAGATATCAGTTTGCATACATTTTCACTAAAGGTCTTCCGTGACAATTATTCTTGGACTTTAAGTCCAGTCTCAGCGTTCGCCCTCCTCCCGCTCCGACTGTTGGGGTGTGATAGAATATAAATATAGTTAGGATATATTTTGTTCCTTGAATTATACTTTGGATAGGTTTCCTAATCATAATAGGACTATCCCATGATGTATCACTATAAATATTGATCAATGGTAATCACTCCAGTTGAGGAGTTTTCCCAAATCTAACAGTCATTAGTGTTATAAGAGTTTTTTCAACTGCCCTCAATATGAAAATAAATGTTTTCGGGTTGTTTGTCTGTTTTTTATTAACATGATTTTAATGCTTTACAATTAAATACTCTTATTTGGTTTGTGATATAAACTTTAAAAAATAGGAGGAGCGTGAAAATAATATGTTGAAGTGCTAAGAAATACTCTTATTAGATGCTTCATAAACCCGGGAAAAGCTTATTTTCATATACGAGTCTATAAAGGTACAATTTTTATCATACATGGAGTGTATAGTGAGCATTGTACATCCTAAAACTATTTTTTCTAACTCATTACAACTTTAGAACCTCCAAATGAGAAAAATTCGCACAATTAGCAGAATTCTAAATGAGCCATAAAAACTTTGGGTATACCATGTACATAGTACACCCGGATATACGGTGTATATGGTCTTATATTCCACATTCAATCGAGAATTGCATCTTTATAAGATGGAAAATTTAGCATCAAACACCATCACTTTTTGACAACTTCCAGATTCCGTATCGCAAACTCCAAGATCACAACTATAATATACTTCTAACAATATTTTTCTAGCACTCATTCGCATTCGAGACGTACCAGGTAAAAGAAATTTGTCTTGGAAGACGCATTGTTCACCCAAGAATCTTTAACACCGTATGTCCGTATTTCTTCATAAGCCAAATTTCACCTTGACCATCAATACATATATATGAGGTGGAAAGTGATGTCACTACTCCACCACCTCAACCTCATTTGAATCACTTTTTTTTTTTTAAAGGTAAGATGAAGTGGACTCACTTGAGGGGGATAAGGGAAAATCCTCAAATGAGTCATGGGTTTGATCCCTAGACGCTCGGGGATAAGGGGTCGAAGTGATCTGCCACTACTCCACCACCTAAACCTCACATTTGAATCACTTACTTGTGCGGTCATATTTTGAGTTCACACCATTAGGTACTAAAATACGTGAAAATTTCTCACTACTAGAATTGAATGACCATGTACAGTTTTCACTTGTAGAGTTTAGGGTGGTGCAAATAAATCCAACCGAACGATCCGATTTGTTTATCCGTCAATCCGATCCGGTTTTTAAGTTTCGGAAAATTTGGATCAAATATCCGACAAAAATTCGGATATCCTGATCGGATATGGATTAGAGAAAGATTAATTGAGTGGGAACTTGCTTTATCCAACTAAAATACCGTTGTTAGACTTACCATAAAGCAATACTGTAGTATAGAGGAACAAGAAGAAGAATGTAGAGTACCAAACTCAGTACTGATGATGATTTGATACCAATCTTTGCAAACAAGTTTGTAATTCAGGCACGCTTTGTTCGGAATCTTGACAAAATAATAAAGCAAAGAATCGGGGAAGGTATTTCCTCGATAAAGGAACGATTCAGTTCAACTTTCTTCATAGTAGCTAACTTTCTGAGAACAAGGAAAATCAGATGTTAAGAGAAGAGAAAATAAATTGTTAGATTGTGTGTATTTAGAGAGAGTCCTACGTGTGTTAGAAACCTAACATAAACAAATAATATTCATACAAATTACTATATATCCTAAAAACCCTATTAGAAGAATATTTTACCTATGATTATTTGAAAGAGTGTTCAAAGCTGAACAAAAGTTCAACCAAATTAAACAATACCCATTATATTGTATGACCTGCTAGATTCGTTGATCTCGTTTTGTATTTTCATACATTGACTATCGAACTATTGATAAACTTTACTAATGTATAATTAGAGATTATCATAGTTAAAGTTGTACATTGGTGATCGCATAAAAATGGAAACAAAACTGCAAAGAACAATATAAAAGACTTGAACCCCAATTTCTAAGCAGCTTCGAATTGCAATCCCGTTGACAGATCAATCAAGCAATCAAACGACTCAAACTAAGTAAATTTACTGGTCCATCAATCATCTCAGCTAATTTACCCAAGTCATAGTTCCTAAATCCTAAACAAATTCAAACTTTAAAAATTAAGCATGATCTCATATGAAAATTTTCAACATCCCAAAAAACGGCTGTGAAAAAATTTGAAGCAACATCGTAAAAAGAAAACTATTTGATGCTATGAATGATGTGTTGGTGCTAGTTAGGCAGTAGCAGTTTGGTTTGTTTTCTCGTTGGACTTGGAAGCAGAAACCATAAATATAGTGGAAACAATGGAGTTTTGTAGTTTATGTAGGCTAGGGTTAGTTTGTGGTTGACAAATATACTTTTTATAACAATGACATATGCTAACTCTAACAGCATCAAAAAAGAAAAACATATGCTAGCTCTAAGGAGGCGTCTGGTTGGGGGGTCTCAAGAAAGGGTAAGGGAAAGAGTCTTAATGAAACCCTTTTATGTTGTTTGTTTCACCACTTTAATGAAACCCTTTACCTTTTTTTCCTTATTACTTACCCCAAAGTCTCTAGTTTGATTACCCCATCCTCCCAAGGGTTTTGAAACCTTCCACGTTGATTCCACTCTCTCTCTCTCTCCTCTTGTGGACTGCCCCCTTCAACATCACGTGCCTAAACCTACGGTTGCTGACCTGACCAACGCCGACATCGGACCACCGCGCCGACTTGGGACCACCGTGCCAACTCCCACGACTCCGGATTCGGCGAGATATCTAAGTACCACTCGTTTTGCCTGTTTTTTGCTTTCTTCTCCGACGGGATATGGTTTTGCTCGCTTTTGCTTTCTTCTCCGACGAGATGTAATTTTGCTGCACTTCTACTTTTTAAAAAAAAATTGCAATGAAGGATTTGAGCAACGTAATTTTCTTTGCACTTCTACATTCTTTATAAAAAAAAATTGCAATGAACGGAGCACCTTGTAATTTGAGCACCGTTATTCGTGATTTACTTTTGTTGTACTATTTTTATGGTGAGCACTTAACCGAATAGTTCTTCATATATGGAAGGATTCCTTTTCATTTAGCAAAGTTCAGATCCACTTCCTCCACTTTTATTTTGGCTTGAGTTCTTCATAACTTTTAATAAAAATAATGAGAATATGATATTGTTAAGTCAATTCAAGGTGAAACAAATATGAATGGTCATCTGAGAAGGAAATGGCTCGTATCTGAGAAGGAAATGCCCATTATTTATCGGTCAAAACAACTATAATCTACTCAACTTACTCAAAGAAATGGTATTTTGAACTTCAGGTTGTAAAACAGGTTCAATGAGTACAATCATAGGTCAAAACAACTATAATCTAATAAACTGGTTGATTCCCTTTCTTTTAAAAACCAAACAGTACAAGGGAAACGGTGGAGTATACCATTCCCTTTTCGGGTTTGGAACCAAGCAGACAGGGGAATTCGGGGTCATTCCCTTTCTTTTTCGCTCCTTGTAACCCTTTTCCAGTTTCCTTTCCCTTCGTGAACCAAACGCCCTAAAAGAAATAGGGTAAACGGAACAAAATAAGATATATAATAAATTATAAGATAATATTTTTTAAGATAATAAACATTTTAAAGATATCTATCATATCTTTATTACTTCCTCAGTTCCAAAATAAGTGGCAAACACTTGTCCTCAAAAAGGCTCTCACATAAATGAGAGAAGTGTTTGACTTATTTCAAACGGAAAGATATCACAATATTTGTAACAAAGGGTGATAGTGGCACTCACACTCTTCTATCAACTATACATCCACATTAGTTCTGCTCTCTTTTATATTATTCATACTATAACTGTTCATCATACAAAAATATACCCGATATATCATCGATCACCCAATCAAAAGTATAAGCAGCTTACTTGGGAGAATTTTTTATCATACATTGTCGCCGGTATTGTCACGTTTACACCTACGCTATTTATTCTGCTTTGTCATCACGTTTGAAACCGCCGAAATGGGAATAATCACATAATAAGTAGGGTACCCGAATGAGTAAATGAACAAAAAATAGCGCTTGGGTGTACGCATTACGCATAGTACGCGTGATAGTGAATGCACTCGCTTAATTAGTTCATCTCTGAAAAATCCGTCTTACATTATTATTTGAGGTAAATAGCTAACTTGACAATCGACGTCAACAAAATGTTACTCTTTAAGATAAATTCCGTGATAGGCTTACCATAAGACCGCCTCATTTGAAAAATAATTATTATAGTTAATGATGATGATTTAGAGGGAAAGCATAATAATTGGAAGAAAATAACTTTTAAATTTTTAATTTTTTGATAGATAAAATTGAAGCCCTTACAAGGAGGAGAAATTGGATATACATTTTGCAAGTGGTGAGGTGCAATTCCAAGAACTCTCGAATCGAATGTGATGTCAAATTGCCAATGCCACTATCACCTACGGCTCGGAAGACAAGATATACAAGGAACGGAATAAGAAGACTTTTACTCTGAAAATTTCAAAAATATGTATTGTATTTACCAATTATCAAATTCAAGAACTTTAACCCTTAATCCCAAAACATGAAGAAGAAAAATATTACTTACCATTGTGAATTTGTGATTATCGACCTTCATAAAGCTTTTTCACTGTTTTGAATCCAAAAAAAATCCATAAAGGTGAAGAACACATTGATTCAGAGATCGAATAACAAATCGAATGAGATTCTTTATTTAAATAATCCCAGTAAGAGATTAAACGGACTAGAGAAGGAGTTGAAGAGGAGAGAGAAAGGGGAGGGGTCACCAAATACCAAGGCCCAAAATCAAACAACACCCAAGGGGCTTTACTGATGAAAAATGATAAAACAGTGAGCGGGCATTGTGGCCACTCACAACAAAATTTTATTTTTTTTCAAAAAGTTACCTTTATGTAAAAAAAAATTTTATGATTAAATAAAAAATATAAAAAATAAAAGCTTTTTTGTCAAAAAGAAAATATGTGATCTCCGCCAAAAAG